>APFE030665415.1:0-102313 GCA_000404065.3 Pinus taeda
GCTATCTGCTGATCCTTTTGAAAATCCTTGTTGATGAAGATATTTGTCCAAACAATAGTACCAAGCCCTTGGAGCCTATTTAAGACCATAGAGAGCCTTTTTTAGTCTGCATACAAGATTTGGATCATTCCTAAGAATGAAACCATCTGGTTGCTCAATGTACACTTCTTCTTCTAATTCTCCATTCAGAAAGGCTGATTTCACGTCCATTTGACACACTTTGAACTTCTGAAAACTTGAGAGAGGAAGGAACATTTAGATGGCCTCAAGTCTAGCAATGGGAGCAAAGGTTTCTTCAAAGTCTATTCCTTCTTGTTGTGCATACCCTTTACAAACAAGTCTGGCCTTGTTCCTAATTACTTCCCCATTTTCATTCAACTTGTTTTTGAAGATCCATTTTCTCCCTATGACATTCTTATCTTTTGGTCTAGGAACCAACTCCCAAGTTTTGTTCTTTTCGATTTGTTCAAGTTCTTCATCCATTGCCTTGACCCAGCATTCATCTTTGCAAGCCTCTCTAACATTTTGTGGTTCAGTGGAGGAGAGTAATGCCAAATGGCTTGAAGCTTCTGCAATTGTTCTTCTTGTTTGTATGCTAGCCTCCTTTTTCCCCCAAAATTTGTGATTCTAGATGATTCTTTTGAACATACCTAGAAGGAGTCTTTTCTTCTATCGTTATATGTTCCTCTCGCTCCTCATGGGTTTCTTTTTCATTATTTTCTTCTTCATCATCAGTCTGATTTTGAGGGTAGTCTGCATCTTCTTCGATATTTTCATAATTTACTTGCCTAGGAATGTATCCTTTTTCATCGACCACTACATCAATGTTGTCAACAATTCTTCCAAGTCTTTTATTGTAACACTTATATGCTTTTTTGTGGGGAGAATAACCAAGGAGAATACCTTCATCTGCTCTAGGTTCAAGTTTTCCAAGCTATTCATCATTATTCTTAATATAGGATTTGCTTCCAAAAATTTTGAAATGATTTATCAAAGGAGTCTCACCATACCAGAGCTCATGAGGAGTTTGAGTGTTGTTCACTCAGACATTTGTTTTGTTGAGAATAACAACCGCAGAAAATGCAACTTCACCCTAGAAGGTTGTTGGAGTTCCAGACACATCAAGCATAGCACGAGCCATTTGTTGAACAGTTCTGTTCATCCTTTCCACTACTCCATTTTGCTGAGGAGTTCTAGCTGTAGAGAATTCCCTTCTTATTCCATGTTCTTCACAGAAATCGAAAAATTCATTTGAGGTAAACTCCCCACCTCTGTTAGACCCGAGGCACTTAATTTTGTGATCTGATTCGTTTTCAGCCAAGGCTTTGAAAGATTTGAATTTTTCGAATGCTTCATCTTTGTGCTTCATAAGTCCTAACCAAACCATCCTAGAGAAGTCGTCAATGAATAATATAAAGTATTTTTCTCCTTGAGGTGACCTTGTCCTAAATGGACCACATACATCTGTATGGACTAGCTCAAGAGGCCTGCTAGCTGAACCTTCCTTCTTAGGGAAGTTAGCTCTGGTTTGTTTACCAAACTGACATGATTTGCATATAGTGTTGTGTGGAATTTTGATATCTGGAAGACCACAAAATGCATGGTACTTGCATGCTTTCCTTATTCATGAGAAGCTTAGATGCCCCAACCTTCAGTGCCATAACCAGTGTTCATCATCCTTTCTCAAATAGCATTTTTGTTGTCCTTCTTCAAATATGTATAAATTATTTGGAGTTCTTCTGCCTTTGATCATTGTTCTTCCTGTATTAAGATCACGAACACTACACCCATCTGATCGAAATATCACCTCGGTTCCATTATCGCAAATCTGATTGACAATCAATAGATTATGCTTCAAGCCACCAACATACAAAACATTTCCAGCTTTGACCTTTTCTTTCAATTGAGCAGTGCCTTTTCCTTTTATGATTGCAGGGGTATCATTTCCAAAAGAAACTTTCTTTCCCTTTTCTAAAACTCTATATGATTCAAGTTTTTCTTTATCACCTGTCACATGCTTTGAACATCCACTGTCAATGTACCATTGATTTTCTTGATGCATATAAAGCTATCCCACATCTTTCTGGTTGCGGTTCCTTCATTCTCCATGTTCTGGCACTTGAGGTTAGTTCCTTCTAAGTTGTCTTCCAAAACCTGCTCCTGCATTCAGAATATTCATGACCAAAGTTATTACAAATAGAATATTCAATTTCA
Source organism: Pinus taeda (assembly GCA_000404065.3). Classification (NCBI taxonomy): domain Eukaryota; kingdom Viridiplantae; phylum Streptophyta; class Pinopsida; order Pinales; family Pinaceae; genus Pinus; species Pinus taeda. Next base: position 2,215 of record APFE030665415.1, read on the forward strand.
TTTTCAAGGGCCGAAAAGTTGTTATAGGTCCTTTTTGTGATTCCAGTCATACTTCTTTGTTTTTGAGCTTCTCTAGTCATGATTGTCTTATAGGCAACACATTGAGCTGCTTTGTGGCCAAAGTTATGGTAAGAGAAAAATTGGCCATTGAAGAAACTCCTCTGATTATCAAATCTACCTGCAAATGATTGTAGTTTCTATTGTCATCCATTCTTGAGGCAAATTGAGAAGATTTTACCTGTGGCTCGTTGTAGCTTTTGTTCATCCTTAAGGTGGATTGCCCCTGATTTACCTGGTAGTATTTGTTTATCCTTGATGTAATTCATCCCTGTTTTATCTGGTGGTCTCCATTGGGCTTTTGCTCATTCCTCCTTGCTGCATCGAGATAACTCTTTGAGGTGGATTCTTGAGATGCTTCTCCATTATACCCTAGACCAGGCTTGATTAGTGGAGAATGTTGTACATTGATAATCTCATCCAAAGTTTTAGATCCTTTAACAAATTTAAGATTAAGAGCCTTTGTTTTCTCAATTTCTTTTCTAAGGCCAACAATTTCACATTCTAACTTCTCAGGAAATTTTTCTTTTTCATCAAGTTAGAATTGCAGAGTATCAATGATCATGTTCTTTTCTTCTAAACATGTTTTGAGTCTAGAAATCTCTTCATAAAAGCCATCCACATCTATAGCATCCATGTAATCATCATCTTCAAAAGCCATTAAAAGTTTATAATTATTACCTCATTCATCTTCATCACTATTTGAAAGTCCATCACTATCTTCATGAGTGTAATAGCTTTTCTTGTTTGCATTTTGTTTCTTGTTCCATCTAACAGATTCTTTCCCCTTGTCAATCTTATCCTTATGAGGACATTTGGCAGCATAGTGACCGACTCTTCCACAAGCAAAGCATTTGAAAGATAACTTACCTTGGAACCTCCCAGTACCCTGTTGAAGGTTCTTGACAAAATTTGATTCTTCCTCTTCTTCTAACACGTGGCCTGACTCATAGTAATCTCCTTTGCCTAAAGCCTTGAAAGCAGCTTCTCTCCTATCTGATGGTCCTCCTTTCCTCATTTCATAAGCAGTCAGAATTCTGTGCAGCTGTGACATGGTAAGATTTCGTAGATTTTCCTTTTCTTCTATTGCAAAAAATTTAGATTCAAACCTAGGGGACAAAGATCTTAGAACTTTTTCAACCACAACAACCACTTTTATTTCTTCACCCAAGTTTTTCATACAATTAACAATCTCATCTACACGAAGGAAATAGTTAACCACACTTTCATCACTATGCATTCTGAGATTTTCATACTGAATTATGAGGGTTTGAAGTTTTTCTCATTTTTACTGATCATCTCCTTCATAGCTCAGTACAATCTTGTCCCATATTTCTTTTGTGAATTTATACTGCATAACCTTAACAAATTCTGATTGAGATAAACATCCTAATAAAGTATTGATTGCCTTTGCATTTGTTTCATATTTCTTCTTCTCAGTCGGATCTGTAGGAGTTGCTGATGCAAAAGTATACTTTGTATCTATGATATCCCAGACTTCTGTACCAAGAGATTGAAGATAGGCAGTAACTCTTACCTTCCAATATATGAAGTTTGTCCCATCAAAAATTGGTGGCCTGATTGATGCTTCCCTCTCGTAGTTGCTAATGATGAAAGATCTTCCTTCAAGTGATCAAGCTTCTTCTAAAGGACCTGCTCTTATACCAATTGTTGGAAATAATACTAGGAGGGGCGGGGGTGGTGAATCAGTATTATCAAGTCAAATATTCCTTTTTCAAAATCAAATGATATACGCTACTTCAGTTAATTAAACCCACATATATACGCAACTATGCAGAAGGAAACCCGTGTATACAAAGCAAACATTTAATTTACCTTATCTTTCTAATGATGATTGTTAATCTGTGATTTAGAATCAAATAACCAGTGACTAGAGACAGTAAAACAGAGCAAAAAGACAATCATACATAAGAACACAAGATATAAGGTGGAAACCCAATGTGGGTGAAAAACACCTTTTGCAATTCGTCTCTATCTTCTTTTAAATTAGAAACTTCTTTTACAATGTACTGGTGCAGTCCTTTACTAGTATGCAGGCTGCAACCTGCAGAGAGCTACAACCCTCTCTCTCATTCTCCAGCCTCTCCTAGAAGGGAGCTACAACCCCCTTTAGCTCTTGCACTAGCCAAGATACTAGTACGTAGGTGCTGGCCTACAGAAGGCTACAACCTTCTCTTTCTTCCATGTTTCATAAATTTTCAGATTGGATCCATGAACATAAATCAATCATCAAGAATTTCTCCATCAACCAATCTTCTTTCCACCAATTAGATATGAATCAAGTATATACTTCTCTGACAGCTATACCCAAAACACAGTACCAGAAACCACACACAAAAATCTGAACCCAGAACACAGCAGCAATAAATAGAAGCAGCTAGATCACTACTCAAAATATATACGCTATTTCAATAACCTGCAACACGCGTGCATACACTTTTGTGTTTGGAACAACCTGCGTATACGCTGTTTTCATTCATTGAACCAGTGTGTATACGCGCCTTCGCTTCACTAAACCTACGTACAGATCTATAAAAGATAATTCGCTCTTTCAGATATTCAAACAATAATTAACCCGGATTATCAGTGTTATAGATCAGGCAAGCACCACATATAACATACCAAAATCATACAAAGATACTATCATTCAAGCTTAAAGATTATGACCCATCAATAGAACTTATCCTTCTCTTTGTGCTAAGGTTCCTCCTTCATTCAGATCAAGATTTGCACCATAACTCAATTACTAGTATTCCAAATCTACCACTTTATCAGATATTCAATAATAATTCAGATGATCCTTTTCCACATGATCTCCTTCCTCTTTTATAGTCTTAGGCCTTCCACAATACCATGGTCCAAAACCATAATAAACCAATACCATGGACCCAATACTAGGGATCAACACATCTGACGAGACGCCATGGTCCAAAGCCATAGGTTCAAATCCCAAGGACTAACTACCACGGTCCAAAACCAAGTTCTCCAACATATGCGTGCCTTTGTTACGTCTAACTTGTGTGTATACGCGCCTTAGTCAATATGAACCTACGTATATGCCTTTTCCTTCATTCTAAAAACCTGAACTGAGATATGTTACCAAAGAGAGTTGCCATCAAGGACAACACCTATACCATGGCTCCAAGCCTGTGCCATAATGCCAAAAAATCCCTCAACAGGTGGGTGGAGATATGAAAATTCCTCAGGGGATGGTGAAGGAATTTTGAGGCATCCAAGATTGATTTGGTTTAGTGATCTCGGGACTGGTTCAGGTGAGATCATGGTAGTGTGAGGGTGGCAGTGGTTTCACCTCTATATTCCTTTGGTTTTTTATGGATTGATTTATCCCATTAGATCCAAGATTCATGCAGGGAATATGGCATGAGGGTGATTGGGTGAAAGAAAGATTTGGTTTAGCCCAATCTATGGTTGGATGGCAAGTGGAGGTCCCTGACTTGGTTGGCCTTTACATATTTCAATAGGAGTTAGGTTCCCCTTGTATTTCATGATGATTTATACTTATCATTATGTGGCTTTAATGGTTGTTCTATCATTGTGATTTATCTCATTATATGTTGGTTATGAGCATGGTTCTATGACATATTCAATTTATTTCTCTTATCATGCTTGATTGATAAATGAATGGTTAATGAATATATGGCCTAATAAATTTTATTGAAGCTATTATGAGAGAGAATTAGTCCTTCTTGGTAACCCTGAGATAAGTTTCATATTGCTATGTTCAGATATGTATTCATGACCTATACATATCATGTTCTCAATCTGTTTGGAATAATGAATGTTATGGTTATACTAGGCTTGGTCAAGTCCTTGATTGATGATTTTTTGAGGATTTGTATCTATGTTATTTATCATTTATGTGAGCTTCACTATGTTTTGGGTAGACGTCTCGATCCTAGCCCAAAGAAAGTGGGTCAGATCTTGGGGTCACTTGGACAAAAATGAGTGAAAAATACTGTTGTTATGAGGAAGTAGTCTTGTGAGAGTGATTGGAGGGATCCATTCACATGGAGGCCTTGTCATAGGAGTGAATGGCAGTTCATTTCATTGAAAAAATTAACTCAATGATTGCGCACCTAGAGTGTTTGGTTAGCTTCTGGTGGTCCTACAACACCTTAAAGAAGTCAATAGGGTCTTGTTTTGTAGAATCCATTTCCTTAAGGTTATCTAGGAGGTTGAGTCATGTCATAGTAGCCCTCATCACATATTTACCCTGATAGTCTAGTTAAAGTGGGTAGATATGGGAGGAGGCGTTACAGAGTGGTATCAAATCATGGTCCAATACTTGGACTCCATGACAAGAATGTGATTGTTACGCATGCATGTCGATCATGTGCATGCATGATAATGGCTATGGTTGTAATGTATATACCCATTTTTATAGTTTATGTTATCATGTATGATGTTGATGTGTTGGCTAAGACAGATTAGGAGAAGAAGATCATCAAAGAGAGTTTTCAACACTAGACCTTGAGCTAAGAGAATATCATCATACAATTTTGTATTTTCCGCATGTTGATATGTTGGTTATTGGTTTTTATATGCATTATGATTATTTACATGCCAATCATTCTAGTGTTGTTATGGTTAAATGCATAATAAATGCTAGTTAATCAGTGCAATCATATGGACATGCATCAGATAGTCATGAATGGTAGTAACTTGTTTTTAAATGCATTGTAGTCATACATAAGATGATTATTTTCATTGCATTTAAGATCTTGATGTTATGTGTATCGTGATAATATGGATTGGCCTTTGCATATGATTATGGTTATGATATTCATGTGCGAGTTAATATATTTGTGATGTTTTTTCATTTTAATCTATATTGACTTATGTAGGTGTGATAGCCTCCCTTTGAGATACATTAAGGTGACAGTTTAATTACGTCATCTATTTGATTTATATAACATGGTATTTTTACAGGTTCTTTGAATGTATGATTAGTTACATGATATGGGTATGTATATATAAGATTGTATGAAGGAATGATATTGATTTTAGATGGTTGTAATAACATATTATGTGCTCAGACAAGTAATATTTACTTGAGTGCAAGCGTGTTCTAGTTGTAGTAATTATTAGTAATGACTATGAGTTGACTGTTGATTATGATATGGTTGTTAGTCTTGGTAAATGTTTATTTAAATTAAGAAGCATGATGTCTTGATCTTTGGGACATGTCACTGACATCTGTGAGTAGTTGTAGGGAAACATGCTTCCTATTAGCATGACAAGGTAATAGTTGATTTATTTATATAACTAACATCTAAGTGATGTGATAGTACATAGCAAGACTCGAATGCAACATGGTAAGTTAATTGGCATATTGTACAACTATTTATGTACACTGACAATAACGTGTTTATGGCAGTATGATGGAGGGGAGTTTCATGGAAAAAGAAACTACAATGAAATCCTAAAGAAGGCTCATGTTGAGCTTCTTTTAGAATTATTAGGAAACCACGGTGATTGAGTCATGATATCCATTGCTAGTTTCATCATTTTGGTCCTTTGTGATTTGGTTGCATTTGATTTACAATTTTTTTTGTGTTGTGCATGGCCATGCCAACTTGTTGTGGTGTCATATTTCTATTGGGTTTTTAGGGATTTATTCTTGGTTGGTTTTGCTTCATTCCTTTTATGTTTTGAGTGCTTTGGGAATTGGTTTAGAAGGAGTAAGTTAATGAAAATCAAGCAGAGTTGTGTGCTACCCATCAAGTAATGTAAGACTTAGATTAAACTCGATGCATGCATATGGGAAGCTGAAGGTAAGGATATAAAAACCAGTTGTATTGGGTGGGTATGTTGGGGTAGATTGACGATGTCAATATAGTCATGAGAAAGGTAACCAACAAAGGTAAAATGAATGTATTGAGGAATAATATGCCTTGTTTATGTTCGGAGCTATTGTTCTCTATGTTGTGCATGGACAAAGGGAGTTATCTTAATCATGAACTTATGATATCTAGTAAGTATGTTGTGATCATGATTATTGATGATTATATATGTATACATGTATGTATGTATGTCTTTGTATGACAGGTCCATCATGGATCATGATTGTCTTATGCTAAAATTTATATGTATATATGTCTGTATGCATGTAATTGCATGACATGTCATAAGGGATCACTCTTGTGGAGGAATGATTACTAATGTAGGTGAATGGCATGAGAAGGTTCCTGCTATCAAGTGGGAAGAGTAACCCTGAAAGATTTATGAGGCCGGTATCATGTGTATATGATTTGATATTATGTGCTTTTGATATTCCTAGGTTTATGTTATGGACATGTAATGTTGAGGGATACATCATTAGAGATAGAGAAGTGTGATATATGGCATGCTGGGATAAGCATAAATTGTGGAGAGACATTGGAAGGAAGGTTTCCTGATAGAGACAGTGTAATCGTTGGATGTATGGTACTATTGTTGTGTATATGTTGTACATGTTGTACCAATGATGTTGTCTACATGTGGTTTTGTGTGTATATGGTGTTTTGTACATGTTGTTTATGCAATGTTGTGTACAAATGGTGTTGTGCACATGTTGTATGTGTGGTCCTGCGTACATTGGTGTTGTGCACATGTTGGATATGCAGTGCTATGTACATGTGGTATTGTGTGCATGATTAGACACGTGGTGTTGTGTGCATATGGTGCTATGTACATGTTGTACATGGGTTGATATGTGTAGGTGGTGTTGTGTACATGTCATGGATGTGGTGTTGTGCACATGTGGTGTTGTGTATACATCGTGCATGTGGTGATGTGTACATGTGATGTTGTGCACGTTGTGCACTTGATGTTGTGTACATTGGGTGTTTTGTAAAAGTTGTGGAGGTGGCACTATGTACATGAGGTATTGTGTACATGTCATATGTGTTGTGTTGTGTGTATTTGTTATGGTCCTAAGGGTATTGTCCATTCGTTGTATCATGATAGGTGTATTCATGGTATTGTATGGTGTGTACATGTATATTTTGTGTTGTACACATGGTGTAGGTGTATGTGTCATGTTGTACATTGGGTGTAGGAGTATGTGTCGTGTCATATACTAACTATAGGTGTATGTGTTGTGTTGCACACTGGGTGTGGTTGTATGTATGGTGTCATAAATTGGGTGTGGGTTTACATGTGGTGTTGTACATCGAGTGTGGGTGTATCTACAACGTTGTACATCAGGTGTAGGTATATGTGTTTTGGTACACTGTGTATTTGTATGTTGTTGCATATTGTGATGGGATTGGCATATATGGGGATGTCTAGGCATTGTTGTTGATATTGGGGGTTCAAGAAGTTTAGTCTCGGGATACCCTTGTTGCCATTGTAGGTTGAGGTGGTTTAGTCTCCAGAGACCTTAGTTGATAAAATTAATGGAGGAGGTGACTTAGTCTCCAACTTACCTTGTTACTTAAAGTGAAGCCATCGAGTGGTTACCGAGTTTGGAAACAGCTTTAGTGTGTGTACAAAAAGGAAAAATAATAAAGGCAAAAGAAAAAGAATCATTAGAAAGATAAGAATCAGTATTTTATTTCAGTTTGAATTATGCATGTGATCTATGACTTTGCTTTATCATGGTTTCATGTGAAATATGATGGTTGTGTTTTGAGCTAATCGAATGTGATATGTTTACACATGATGATTTGATCAAAGAGCATGTTTTACTTCTTGTGATAGGAACTAAACATAATTGCTAGTGTAGCTTAATGAGAGACCACCAATGAGGTATGATTTAAATTTATTTCAATTCATTTTTGGTTCTAATGACAGTTATGTTCCTAGTACATGAAATCATGTTTGGAAATTCTTGGTTTGGGTGGTTGAAAATTCCTAGTGTAGGTGGTTGAAATTGACAGCAAGAATCAACAGTGGCAAAATGAATTAGAATGGGCAACATTATCCTGGTAAAGCGTTCAAGAGAAGGGCCATTATGGGACACTAGTACCCAATAGTCTCCATTGATTTTCATGATCATGTTATGACTGGTATGATTGTTTTGAGGTAGGGATATGTCTTGGTTTTTGGACCTTTCGATGTGAGGAAACCTTTCGAAGGGATGGATCACCTAGGATAGGGGATGAGGGGGAGCTTGAAACGTGTCTAACTACATAGAAGGGGTTGATAGAATTTCCCGAGGGATTGTGTAGTAGAGAAGGGAAGCATGGGGAATGATTTTTTTTTAGTCATTAGCATTTCCAAACGGAATCACATATACATTGGGAGTGTTCCTTGGAATAATGAGCCGATAAATGTTCACTAAGGGTAAAGTAGTGTAGGGTCATAGTGTTGGACAATAGATACAGGTTGACTTGGCAGTGGATTTCAGACTTCCTGGGAAGGAGGTGAATGTTGGTACTACCTTTTAGGGTGGAGGTGTGAGTCCCTTGATTCCCTTGTTTTTGATATAGGCATAATATACTTTTATTTTCTGACTAGAGAAAATGTGCATATGTGTATATGGGTATATTATTGTAAATACTATATCATGCTTTGTTATAAAGCTACATAGACAATATGGTTATTTGTTGGTTGAAGCAAATGTGTATAAGTATATGTGGTTGTTATTATAAATACCATAATGGGTTGTCTTATAAAGCTCCAGTAAACAATATCATTTTCATTCTCTCAACAATGGTCATTGTAATATTGCAACAAGCTGGGTTATAAAGCTCCATAAGTAGTAAGTTTTTCTTTTAAGCGGTATTTCTAGTTGTAGGTGTCATAGAACATTGAGGATGGTGTTCCTATAAGGAGGAGGGATCTGTAACAACCCCAGATTGAATGTTCATGTAATATATTAATAAAAGAAAAATAAGAGCAAGGTCACAGGACGCATATTCCAAGTTGAATGTTGGGAAAAACATCCTAGTTGGTGTTCATTTGGCTAAGGGGAAATTTACAAATGCATTTAAAGCTAAAAGAGGAATTTATTGTCATTTATTTATGAACATAATAGAAAATAGGCGGAAATGTAGGTGAAAGGTCACAAATTTGCATGTGAGGAGGAAAATGAATGAAAATAGAGGAAATTGAAGAAAATAAAGGCCTCAATAACAAAAAGTCTTCTAAGGATCAGTTCATGGATTTTTCAATTGAGCCTTTAGTAAATTTTATTTTGGAAATAGTCTGAAAGAAGAGAAGAACAACAAGAGGAGAACAAGTAAAATTTTAAGGACGGAAGTTTATCTTAAAGTTTAGTAACCTTGGTGAATCTTGTTATTCCCTAATATCCAGATTTTAATGGTTTGATAATAATTTTGTAAAAATGTCTAGATTTCGAATTACTTTATATTAGACAATATATAATATTGGTGATTTTTGAAGTAAAATAATTTGATACTATAAAATTTAGGCGAATTTATTTTTATAAAAATTGAAATTGGCGAATCGTTTTTTTTGGAAAAAGCATGGAATATTAACCCACCTGCGAATATTAGCCCCTAAATTTTTCCTTGGAGGAGAAGGAAAACAAGAAAGCAAAGGAAGGACAAGGAAATCAAAGGAAGGCAAAGGAAAGCAAGGAGATGTTGGACGAAGTAGATTCAAAGGGAATACTTGCTTGTAACAGGTTTCACGTATGATTTCCTAGCCGTTTTTGGCATTTATGATATATACATGTGTGTATTTGGTTAATTTGTTATCATTTGCATATCTTTTACCAGGTTTTGATATTGGTTTTAGCCTTTCCTTTCGATGGTTGGATAACAATGGTGTGATAGGATTCATTCTTGGTTGAGCTTTGGATTTCTACATTCTTTTGGATCCGAGTGAGGTGGTCCTAGGAAAATCCCAAGGGTTGTCGGTGGAGATGGTTTTCTTTGGGAATCCCTCAATAGGTGGGTGGAGACAGCAAAATTCTTAATGTTATGGTAAAGGAATTCTAAGGCATCTGAGGTTCTTTTGGTTTTTTGACCTTAGGACATGTTTAGGTGAGATCATAGTAGTGTGAAGGTAGAGTTGGTTTAACCTCTAGATTCCCTTGGTTATTTATGTATTTGTTTATCCCATTATATCCCACATCCATTTTTAGAATATCACACAAGGGTGTTTGGCTAAAGGAAATATTTGGTTCAGCGCAATCTATGGTCGTGTGCTACTTGGAAGTCCCTGAATTGGTTGGATTTTTAATATGTCATTACGAGATAAGCTCATCTTGTATTTCATGAGTATTTATAACTGTTATTATGTGGCCTTAAGGTTTTTCTATAACTGTTATTTATTTGGTTATATGCTGGTTATAAGCATGGTTATATGACAAATTCAAGTTATGGCTCTTATCATGTTTGATTGAGAAATGAATGGCTAATGAATAAATGACCTCATATTTGTTATTGTAGCTATTGCGAGAGGGTATCAGTCCTTCTTGGTTAACATCATATAATTTTTAGAACATCATATAATTTTTAGATCCCTATGTTCAAATATGCATTCATGACTTGTACATCTCATGTTCTCAATGTGTTTGACAGAATGACTTTCATGGTTAAACCAAGTTAGGTTAATTCCTTGATTAAGTTTTGTGATAGAGGCTTTGTGTCTATGTTATATAATTTCTGGGATTTTTAATATGTTCTAGGTAGATATCTAGATCCTAGCCCTAAAAAGGTGGCTCTGACCTTAGGGTCGCTGGCACATAACTTAGTGAAAAAGAATGTAGTCGTTGGGAATTAAGCCTGTGAGAGTGAATGGAGAGGTCTATTCACATGAAGCCATTCTCATAAGAGTAAATGTGGGTCCACTTCATTGAAAGTAAAGTTAACTCAGTGGTTGTACACCTGGAGTAGTTTGTTAGCTCTTATTGGTCCTGTAGCACCTTAGGGAAGTCGTCAAGGTCTTGTTTTGGCAATTCCATTTCCTTCAAGTTATTTAGGACGTTGATCGATGTCATAGTAGCCATCAACTCATGTTTACCCCAAAAGGCTAGTTAAAATGGGTAGATATGGGAGGAGGCATTACATTGTGGCCTAGGTTGAAAGGCATTAGGCACCTTCACCTTGAATTTTCATGGTGTCGTGAGGGTTAGATCACATATTCAACCAATCACTTGGTTTAAATTATGGACACATATCAAGGTGTACAACTTGCTTCTTTGTCACAATTAGTCTCACAATAAAGGGAAATACTAGAGTTAACAATTTTCTCCACCATCAAGCCTATGCTTCCATCATATAGTCATAAATACTTGAATGGAAAGTTGGCTAGAAATATTAGAACATATTGAGGAATTTATTGAAGCGAATATCTAAATTTACATCGTTAGTATCAATATATATTAAAGGAAAGTGTTATGGCACCCTTAAAACATTGGAAGTAAGTTGTTAAAATCCACAACCAACTTGGCACCCAAGCTATCAAGAAACAAAAAGGATAATTATGCTTCATGTTAATGGAAACATGTACTACAGTTAAGAAGTACAACTAGAAGTAAAAGTAGAATAAAATATTGTTTGAAATATAGAAAAACTTGGAAAATGGGGTGCCGAGATATACTTAAAACAAAATTTAGAAAAATCAAATAAACTAATTCTTAACTCAATCAAGTATTATAGCAATCCTAAAACATCGGGAGAGAATAGTCTCAATTTAGAAATAAATAAAATAAAATGTTGATAGCTCATCTCCACAGTGCTAAAATATTTATCTCTCCTACAACCCATTTGCAACTCAGGTGTCTATAGGGAAGAATAGTAACCAATGAGTAGGCCAGAAGGTTACCAGTGAGTCAGTTATATTCCAAAAGCATATGAAAAAAAGGGTCTCTTGTAGTTACTGTAAAACTACATATACAGTCAACTACAACTCTCCCTATTATACCTAGGAACATGATTGAGTGGTGATTGGTATTTTGTTAATTAATTCATTTGTATTCAATTACATAAAGATATAGCCAATAAATAAGCTATTAGTGGAAATTGAGCTATAATACTGAATATAAATATTTTCATAATACATGAATGTTAGATTGTATCTATGACGTATAATGTTTATAACACTTTTAAAGGGATACTAATAGTGTATAAAGGCCAAAAAATATCTTTTATTGTGAATTTCCATTCGTAACTCTATCATAATGTCAATTATAATATAACTACAATTCTTTACTAAAATTTACTCTAAAACTTGGGTGCTACTCAACTGACTCCATTGACTAATCGAAGAATAGATTTACATTTTCTTTCATTCACATTATTAATTATATTATCTAAATTTTAAATAAAGTTAATCATTTATATATATTTATAATTTCTAAGTATTATGATAAAATTCGTGTGAGAAGGAGTAAAACTAAAATTTGTTTTGGTCATTGCAACACATGAATTTCATCCAAACTAAATAAAACATAGTCTCTAATATTTCCATCCATCCTTTTAATAAATTAGATAAAAGCCCACTTAATTGGTTTGGTAAATAGGGATTCTTCTGAGTCTGGTTGCATTCGCAAAATGGAGTACACTCTTCTACTATGATATTTTTTTTTTTAATAATTCCCTTCTCTCCTACATAATAGATTTCACCTAACCCTAGAATCCTCTATCAACTTGATATCTAATTTATAATAAATAATATTGTGGTGGAATGCACTAAGTCCTCACTCCTCAGTGATAGTTTTGAAATTTCTATTTTCCACCTTCCGTTACCTACTAGCATAGATTCCATCAAGTAGTTTAAATGTCATTCCACACCTTGGAATGTTGAGTAAAAATACACAAAATTGACCAAAGGTTCAAACCGTTATGGCCTTGGTATAAACTAATGCTCACCCTAAGCCAACGACCATGACCGATTGCTACCTATATTATCATATGCACTAACTAGCGAGTTGAATTCTTAGCCATTTGATTTGGGATTATATGGAAAACCACATGTAACGATTAGTTTCCCATAACTTTAAAATAATGGTACCAAAGGGTCAACCCTCCAAGATAGTGGTGGTAAGATGATATTAAAATATTGACATATTCATCTAAACTTAGACACCAATATACGCTTTTTATAGTAGAAAAATACCAAGAGATGCAAAGGATTCCACATTGGTTTCCCATTACCCAATGGTTGTATGCTTTAGATATTTGCATCTCAGCCAAAAAAAAGGATTCCCCATGAGTCTTTCTTGGGACATTTCTCCTCCAAATCTTCCCGAGAGATCTAAATATCTCTCTTGAATTCGAAATATACATGGAAGTAGTGGTGATTAACATTAAAACCGATCTTCAGAACTTAATCATGATCTATTCAACCCAAAAATTAAACAACAAATTCTCATGCAATATGGAATCTAGATATCTATAAATCAATCCAAAAATTTATGGCCTACCGATCTAAAGACCCAAATATCCATATTATTGAGGTAGAACCTAAAGATCTAAATGTCAATTAATTTATGCAATAATTGATGACAAAATACCTATGGACTTGTATTAATGTGAACTTGGATCTGAAATCCTTATTATTTTCAAGCTAGGATATATTCTATAATACATGGTTCAAATAGCTCTTCAATTCAAATGCCTCACTTGGTCCAGATATATTTTACAATCAATATTACCTCCTTGATCTCGATGTGATTTTTTAATGCAGTTGGTGCTCCATTCTATGTATTTGGGGTTCGACAAAGGCTTGTGGTTAGACTATCTTCTACAACTCAAACAATCAAAGAGACAAAATATCAATTGTATCACTATGTTGGACATGTGGAAAAATGTAAGAAATATTACTCTACCTCTCATAGGTGAAAAAATTTGAAAATAACATAATTTGGACAAGGTAATGCTTTTCATTTGTAATTTAGGATTTGATCCAATATTTAAATAGTAAGAGTGAACTACAGGCTAGATATGTAGTCATAACGATAAAGTCATCATAGAAATGTGGCAACCTGTGGCACTCAATTTTTCTTGCAACAAATACGAAAGTGTTTCTAACCATCACTTAGTTGCACACAAACAAAAACACACATCACATAGATAAATACATATATGATAAATGAATTCAAGATGAAAAGGGGTAGATTACATATCAAAATATATGCACATAGGTTTGAATCAACCTCTACAATCTCAAATATCTACATCCCTCTGATGCACACAAGTCTCTCTATCCAGATAGCATTGAAAATATGTTACATAGAGCTCTCATATCTAAACTCAAAAAATCCAATATATCATCTAATAAATTCTTAATTAGGCCAAATCCATATTTTCTCATAGTAGGCAATTGAAACACTAAATTCTTAACAACATAGATACATTATGGACTACAATTTAGGAAAACATTACAAATTAAATAAAATTAAGGAAACCAAATTACTTTAGTAAGCAAAATTTGACCTAAAAAGGCAAAAAATGATTTTTACTAAGATATGGTCCTACATCAGACTCTTGGGGAAGAACATAATTGTTCATTAGATTTTCTATGTATATTCCATACTTTTAAATTTCTACTGTTATCATCCAATTAGCATATTCTATTGGTTGGTTCTTCAATTTCACCAAATAATAAAAATATTCTTTACCTCTAGTTCTCCTAGCTACCCTTTGATCCAACACTACTTCCAACTCTTTTTAGTCTTCCTTTAATAGTTGTTTCCTACATCCTATAGTTTGATCTTCATCACTTACAATTTAATCTATTGTAATACATTATATTTCCTAAAGGGATAAAAATCAGTGGCATTCAAAATGGGAGAAATTCTAACATCACGAGGAATTTCTAACTCATAAGCATTAAAACAAATTTTCCTTTAAATATTACATGAACCAATTTCCTTTGGTTTCAGTTTATTCTATGTTCTTGTAGGGACCCTTTCCTTTCTAAAATATGCCATAACTAAGTCACACTTTAAAGTCTAGTTATCTTATCATATTCTCTCTCTCTTTGTAGTTTACGTTGTTATCTTACACTTGTTGCTTAACTCTCGCTTATAACTCTTACATGTTTCCTGCAAAGTATTTATCGTTAAAAGTCCTTAATTCTTTTTCTTGTAAATTTCTCAATTCATAAATTCCTTTCAATTTTATAAATTTCATACAAAATATAGAATGGCCTTTTCCATCTTCTTTTATTGGGTGAATCATTATATGCAAGTTCTCCTTGTGATTTGAATTGGATCATTATATTGTTTGTCATCCAGCTTGATGCATTCAAAGTGTAAAAAGTGGAAGAATCAACTCGTCGGATCATTTGTATTAGCAGGACCCAATTTGGCAAGACGAGGGCTGAAACCTTTTGGGAGAATTTTAAGCCATGAAAAAACATTTTTTGATGTTATAAATTTGTTTCTTTAGCATGTCATCTTTTCATGATATTCTACACACAACTATTTCCAATGGTGCATGAAGCAGATCAATAACAGTTTGCAGGAAAATGTTATGCCACTCAGAAGTTAACCTTCAAGTTTTCACCACCATGGTTTGATAGGATGTCATGTTAGCCCCATTATTCATGGAAAATGGGCTAGCCACATGATTGTGACGTAAAATACTCTAGAAGAGTGTATATTGTAACTCTAGTTAAGATTTGATGTAGTCAAACTTAACCAATAGTAGGTTATCAAACTATGTTATAACAGGCCACTAGGAAGAAGAGGCGTTCCATTATTTTGAGAGAATTTTTTTCCATAGATGACTAAATATATCTAGGAGATATAGGAGGTAAAGAGAACAAAGAGGATTTTTTCCCTATAGTAGCCCATATGTCACGGGAATTAGTCATTTGTACCTATAGCCTTCTTTTCCAAGCAGAGAAAGAGAGCAAAGCCACCTCAGCTTCCATTTGTGTTTTCTCTTGAAAGGGTTTACTAGAGCACATCTTGTGTCTTATGTGTGTGTGTAAGATTGTTTTATCATTTTATACTTTTCTACATAATTTCCATTCACATGCATGCACTAATTACAGTTAAATTTATAGATATAGAGGTTTAATAAAACTATAATAGTGTAGAAATTCTAACATTTTAATATAATATTATTAGATCTATTATGATGAACTATCTAGTGGAATATCCACAATATTTTATGGATCATCCTAAGCAAGTACATGATCCCACTTTTTGGATGATCACTCACCAAAGTTCTCAATATATTTTCACAGATTTTGTTTATCACCTCTGTTTCCCCATCCATCAATGGGTGGTATGCTGAAATGGAATTCAAGTTAGTACCTAGTCTCTTCCATATTGTTCTCAGAAAATGGACTACACATATTTTTATCTATCTTCAAAATAATATTTATAGGAAAATCATGCAACCTTACAATCTCTCTAAAATATAAATTCGCAACATTGGTTTCATCACTAATATTCATAGAAGCTATGAAATGTGCCCTTTTTTAGAATATGTCCACAATAACATAAACTAAAATATTACCTATTTGATTTTGAGGCATCCCCAAAACCCAATCCTTACTTACAGAGTCCCACAGTGTTTTGGGATTTGGATATGACTGATATAAACTTATATTTTGAATCCTTCTTTTTACATTCTAACATACTCTACACTATTCAACATATTTTTTTTAATTAGAATGCATTCCAAACAAAAATAAAGATAAAAACATTGATTGAAATTCTTTTTATCATATCCAAAATGACCTAATATTCCTCCACTATGCTTTTCCTTCATCATATTGTCTCCCTTTGAGCATTTTGGTATGCAAAGTTTTCTATGCTTGCGTAACAGACATTATTGAATGATGTAATTAAACGATTGAGTTATGTTAGTATTGAATGTATTTTCACATTTTGAATATGCATTCTTAAAATCTACATCATATTTGTACATCTCTCTTAGCTCATCAAATCCTAAAACATTAACTTTTAGTTCATGTAGAATTACATTAATTCTCCTCCTAGATTAACTACCTTATTTTATGTACCACTTTTGTGCTTCATTACTAATGTAAAATTTTGCATAAATTCTACCGACTTAGCATGTCTTTGGTTCAATTTTGGCTTACTATTGATAAACTACAAGCCATAATTATTAATATACAAAAAAAAACATTGGGCATGAGAGAATGTCTTGATTTCTTTAATTCTTGGACTATGACATATAATTCTTTATCACAACAGGAATATTTCTATTTTTCTTCACTCAATTTTTCAATGAAATATGTAATCAGTTATCCCTCTTGGCTTAAGACATCTCTAATGTTAGTTCTACTTGCATCTATCCCGACTTAATTTTTTATTAAACTATGCTAAAGCTAAGCAAGGTTGCTCTCTTTTCTTTTGCTTCAACAATTTGAAATTTCTATCAGCTACTATTGTCTATTTGAATGGTTGTTTACATTTTGTCATTCATACACTAGGAACACAAATTCTACTAGAGTTTGTCATAAAATTTCCATAAAAGCTTTCAAAGCCATCAAAACTTCTCAGCTTAAAGACATTAGCTGGAACATGCTAGTTAGTGATAGCTTTATATTTGCCTTGGTCCATCTTCAAACCATCTTTAGAAGTCACAAGGCACATGTATTTGAATTTCCTATTCAAAAACGACATTTCTCCAAATTAGTCAATGATTTCTCTCATTAAAAGATTTTTAAGACTAACCTGATAAATATCAAATTGTCTTACTTTGTTTGAATATATATGAGGATATCATCTAGATAGAACATAACAAACTTACAAGTAAATTCCTTCAAAACCTCATTCATCAATGTCATGAAATTAACAGGAGCATTAGTGGGGAAAAAATGCATCACTAGCCATTCATAGAATCCACCATTTGTTAAAACGTTTTCACCCATTCAACTCCTTCCCTGATCCTAATATTCTAGTATCCACTCTTCATATAAATCTTTCAGAATTATTTAGCACCACTCAAAAAATATACTAAATAATCAATGCATGGAAGTGGAAATATGTACCTGAATATACTTTTATTGATGGCTATGGATTAAATACATATTCTCCATTATGAATCGTCTATTTTATTAATACTATAGTAAAAAGAAAAGACTCAAACTCTCCTAGATGAGATTGTTATCCAAAAATGCTTGCGCATATCTCTTCACTTCTTCTTTCTCTTTGCGGAATCATTCTATATGTTGGTTTATTTGGAAGAATTGATCCAATAATTAAGTATATACAATGATTAATAGTTATATTATTATTTAAATTACATGGAAAGCTATAAAAAATGATACCAAAAAATTTAACCAACATAGCCTCCATTTATTCAGGAAAATTATATAATTTTTTCCTAGTAAGAAATACGTTAGGCTTCGAAACTAAATCAAATTGTAATTCTTGGTTCATCATTTCTTACAGTAGCTCCATTCCACTCATTAAAAACTCACTACATAGAATCAATTCTTCATTTTATCCTTAGTATTTCATAGGTAAAAACCCATGTCTCCTACCATTCTTATCAAGTGTAAAAATGTTCCTTCTAATATCATGAATAATATTTCTATCATACTGCCATGGTATACACAACAAAATATGATGTACATCCAATAGAATTACATCACATAATAACTTGTACTTGTAGCTTCTATTATTAGAGTCCACCTTGCACTATTCATTCAACAAAACTTGATTTCCTTTTTCAAGCCATGATAATTTATAAGTATTATTTGTTATTTTCTACAAAATATGTTGAACATCCATAGGAATTACATCACATAATAACTTATACTTGTATCTACCAATATTAAATTCCACCTTGCACCATTCATTCCACAAAACTTGATTTCCTTTTTGAAGCGATGATACTTTATAAGTAGTTTTCATTATTCTCGTCAAATCTAACTTTCCTACCATCTCAGTGGAAATCAAATTATTCGTACTACCACTATAAATCACAACTTAGAAACTTTTACCCTTTGACTTAGATATAATTGTCAAAAAATGTTTCCTCTTGGTTGGATCCTTAGATTTATTCCTTGTTTTGATCAAAACTCTCTTGATAAATATTGATTCCCCTCATTTAGGGTTTCTTTAGTTTCCAGTATATTACACCTTCTTCACTTGCTTATTTTCCAATTGCACTTCTTTGATGTATTGGATTATTTTCTAGACATTCCCATCAGACATTTGTCCCAATTTTCCTTATATATAACAAGAGTGTTTGTAGTCTATACATTTACCTCTACCTATTGACCAAGGTATTCTTCTATTATATTCATCTCCTCTTAGTGATTGACTACTTGAAATTCCACCTTCATCGCTTGAGGACTAAAATATCCATATACCACTTGGTTATCCTTTTCCTACTGCAAGACATCTCCCTCTACTCTTTTGACTCTACTTTTTGGTCATCATCTCTTCCTATTTTAGAGCATATTGAAATTATTCTTCTAATTCCCTTAGGCATAAGATACTAATCTCATACTTAATTTCATACCTCAAAAAAGTAATATACCTAGTAATCGTTTTAGCATCCCCTTCAACATGACTAGCTCTAATGTTTAATTTGTAAAATTACCTAGTGTATTACGTTGCTAATATATATTATTCTCTAAGATTCTACAATTCGGTCACAATATTTAGCTAGTAATCCTTAGAGATTAGCTTACCTTTCAATTCAACCACGTTCTATCCCAACCATTGATATTTGAATTGCATTTTGTCTTCCTATCTACCCACACTACATCCCACCATAGGGCTTCATGACCTTTCAATCTTGTCAACACATAATTACTTATTTTCTTTTCATTAACCTATTCATACTTAAAATATTTATTTATGGCATTGATCCCATCCATTAATTCATCAACATTTAAATAACCTTCCTATATAGGAACCTTCATATTTGGTCTAGAACTCCTCTCAGCTATAATATTCATCATTTTCTCCTTTACCAATTATTCAACTTATTCTTTACTATAAGATTATTCTTCTACTTTGGTGGATTCTCCCATGTCAGCTACACTTTTCGAAATAGTATGCAATGCCTATAACATCATTTTAATGTGCCTCATTTGTACTTGCAATGATGCATTCACTATAGTAGTTACTTCAACATGTTCCAAGGATTTATGGTTCCTTGGATAAGTATTCACCATCAAATTTATTATGGTATGGAATATTATGAAAAGGTGACTCAACATTATAAGTTAGTTGAATTAATTTATTGCATGGGTTAGGGATGGATGGATATGGGAGTATAAAACTACAAGGTTGAAGTTGTGAATGAGTAGTAGTAAAAATATTAAGCTTTAAGGGAAACCACATAAACATGAGAAATTCATAAATTTCAACATGTAATTATTTCAGCTGGGAACAAGCAAATCCATGGGAATACCATGGTTTTGGTGAATCAGTACGATTAATAGTAGGTCTCATTGCAAATGTTCATATGTAGTAAGGGAATTGGCAATGTAGTGATGGCACTTAATTTATGAAACAAAGGTCTTTACTTCATCCTTATTATTTGTTTGAGAGTTCCATCTTGGTGAGGTTAGATTCATATCATGCAAAGCTACAACAATTAAATTTGGTAGTTATAGCACATGTCTCATTGTAGGGAGTTGTAGAAAATGTTGGGAGATATTTAGTACTTGTTATTAGAATAGTGAGTTACAATAATTAGCAATATAGAGTTGCAACACTTTGCATTAGAAAATTACAACATCTACTGATGGTGTGTTGCAACGCATCTTTTATTCCTATCTAAAGGTACTTGTGAAACTTGGACTCTTATTCCTCATCCATCTCCAACAATGATGAAAATGTATTTTCATATTTTCTTTTATATGGTATACCATTGAGCCAAGCTTCCATGACTTTAAAATTTGTATCAAGTTGACATGTTGATGGTGTTGGAAGTATTCCAACACAAGAGGCTATCCCCATTATAAAGCCCCAACTAGACCTAACACCATTTGGGATAAGATCCCCATTCGTGAAATCAACTTGACTTCCATTATAATGATCTTAAATATTTTCCTTGGATAAAATCAACAACATAAGAGAGGATGCACATAACTTTTGAGATAATAAAGTAAGTTAGATTTGTGAAACTTATAATTGTAATGTGTATAATGTACTTTCACATATGCGAAAATAAAGAGTGATACATTAGAAGAAAATTAATAGTACCATCCTAATAAATACACACATGTACATAGAAAGAAATGTTAATAGATTTGAAAAATAGTTTGTAGAGGAACAACGATCATGAAAATAAATAAGGACACGCAATTCAATTAATATGTTTAGAAAATCCAACAAAATAGTTCATTTTATTTAGTATATATGAACACAAACATACATCAAAAACATGCAAAGATAGTATTACAACATTAGCAATACATGCATGAAAGTACACCTTGTTGTAAGAGCTTCAAAACATTAAATGAAAGTTCCAAGGTACACAATTACAATGATGCATCACTAGAACCAATAGTGGATCATGAAGCAACCACTTTCTCCTCCAAACAATTTTCGTATCTCTTATGCCAAGCTTGAGAAGCCAAGGATAAAATTCCTTTTCTTGAGTTATGAGGGTTTATATATAACATATATGATGACCTTTTACCCCCCTTGTGACTTTTGACTTCCTTCATGACTTCGGAAGTCCCATATTTCTTTTGAGCACCTACATGAACCTTAGCCTTCATAGTGACTCTTCACATTCAATGTGTGACCCTTGAGATTCCACACATTTTATAGTTTCTAATTTTGGAATTATGAAATTACATTCCACCAAAATTGTGACAAGAATACATGGGCCAAAATAACACTCATATGTTCACATTTTGAGAAGCTACAACTTTGTGAGTATGACATGAGACTTCATTGTAATGCATCGATGCTAATTCCTTTTATTTTGTATTATGTCTTCAAATCTTCATGATAGATCTTGAATGTACTTCATTTACACCCTCCAAAGGGTATCGATATAATATTAGAGCCTTCCAAGTCATCTTAGGTTGTTATCTATCTATTGTAGTTAAAAATTCCTTTATCTTCTACATGATAATATTCTTCTTCAAGTCTCTCCTTCATAACCTACTTGAAAATCATCTTCCATGTTAAGATGATAGTACCTACAAATCAAATTCAATCATGGAAACACAATATGAGTCCCAAGATCACCTATTCTATCTTTTTTTCTCATGTAAGAGGCCAATTGTGATGGGAAAATGTGCTAGGACTAAAAGGGAGGCTTTCTTTGTCGAAAGGCACAAATTTATTAGTCAAGAAGTGGAGGTTTGGGCACTGGAAGTGCACATTGTGACATCATAGAGGAAGGGTCTTACATTCAAGCATAGGTCACATATTCAAGAGGAAATACCGACAAAATTTCTCATTGGGAATGTGTTATGCACTAATATACACAATACTTCTCAAGCCTAGTGCAAGGCATAGTTTTAGGATACAAGGAGATGATGATAATGGCCTTGAGATGTGGTCTGAACTAATGAAGTTAATCAGTTTCAAGTGTGGTGTAGGGTGTAGTTTTAGGAGACACGGGATCAAAGATTATGTCTTAGGAATGTGTTATCAGCTCATGATGGAAAGAAAGCTTTGTGATGGGTGTATGGCATAGGTTTAAGATGCAAGCAAGTGATGTCTAGGTCCTGGGAGTTCGCAATGCACTCATAACCTTAGCTAGTCGGTGGCCATGTTCATGACATCACGTAAGGTATGAGGATAAATAAAAATACAAAATGTACTGAGTGTTAGTTCAGTAGAAGAAGGAAGAGATAATTAGAATTCATATTAAGTCCTAAAAATTATCACACACATATGTAAAATCAAACCCATCACAATAATATGCACAATACCAAAAATTGACATGTATGAGTCGAAACATCAACATAACAACACTAATATCCAACTGAGATAATTAGGGCACAAGTCTTGATGACAGAAGTATCGGCTGCAACTAGAAATTTCCTTAGATCAAGGGAGAGTGCTTGGCATAGATTATTGGGATAGAGAGGATCAACTAATATGATAAAGTGCACTAAAGCTACCTCGAGAAGGTGCATCATGGTTTCTTCTATCAAATGATGAAACTTTATTTTTATTTAAGAGGAACTTGAACACTTAGAGTAAATTAAACAAAAGGCATGGAAAAACTTGAATAGATTGAAATAAAATATTATAGATCATTAGGAGGCTCCAAAATTCAAATGAAGTAAAAATCTTGGAGGGTGTTGTAATAGCTGCAACACTTGGTGACTCATAGGAAGAACCCCAACTTATTTCTTTAGGTCCAACTTTATATATGAATTCTAGCCTTTCGGGAAGTATTTCCTTATCTTATAGATCCCACTATCTTCCTTAATTAGCCCTGCTAAAGTTGTAGTTTATTATTCATGTTGTCAGCGTAACACACTTCACAATACTAGTCCAACTTCAATTGTTTCAATTAGGTAGGATGATTACATAAGTTTCATGGCTTAAATATGTTCATATTTTATTATAATATTAGGTGTTTCTCAACTTTCAATAGGCTTTTAGGGTACCCTAGTGAGGTTTCTTGCTTCACCTCTCTATGCAGGGAGCATTTCTATTCTTTCACCCTTTATTTATTTTATCAAATTATGCACATTGACATCTTATGGGATTTTATTTTTATAACGGTGGAAGAGGGATCCTTATTTATGATCAAGAGAGGTTTCTCCTTGTTTTGCAAAGACTTTTATATATATAGCTCTAAAATTAGCTTATTCACATAAATTTTTCTACTTTCCCTTCTCTACTCGACTAAGTCGACATGTTAAAACCAATAAATATAGATGGTTAATTCAAGGAATGAAGATCCTATAATAAATATGGGCATAAGAGGTCAACTAACATTCCATTTATAATGAGTCATATTTTTCATTTGAGCACCATAGACCCTTAATAATTTTTATGCCCAAACAAAGAAGGAGGCGAAAATTTAGCTAAGCATTGTCAGATGTCACAATGCCCTTTTAAATCTTTTGCCACATTTGTTAGAGCTAGAAAAATGCTTTCACTCAAATCCTTATTCATCTATAGTGATTGAAAAGACACACAAAATTAAAGAGTGAAAACATGATGCAGAACATAAAATATGAATGAAATACAAGAAATGAATGTAATATGTACATGTAAGAAATGCAGCCTAGGTCAGCTTGTAAAAGTAACTCTTTAGATATTTGCCATTGAAGGGAAGAGAGTGAATCCTCCCATCTAATGATTGAGGATAATAACTATGGGTGGTAAGGCTGGCATCAAAAGTGAAGGGTTTGATCCAGCGAGATTGGAACTTGGTGTGTTTTCCATTTACTTCACGGGATTTATCACATTTTAAGACTAAGTCTCCCACACCAAAATTTTTATTACATACAAATTAATTATTAAACTAGTTTTTGATACATTTCTGGTGCACAACAAACATTTCCCTAGTATCATTCCTTTCTTCATCTAAGTTAAGGAGGGTGCCTATCCTACTTTGAACAATCATACATGGTTTACCTTGAGAATCCTGAGATAATTGTAACATGAGGAGGCACAAGTTTGGAGGTAGAATAACTCCCTTGCCATATAAAATGCGGTAGGAAAAAGTTCCAAGAGAGGGTTTTGGTGTCACTCGGTTAGACCATAAGGAATTGACCAAAGCCTTATTACAATTTTGTTGCTCACTTAAAATGGTTTTGTTTTTTATTTAGATTAAGTTCTTGTTGGTTGATTCAACTAAACTATATCCCTAAGGATAATAGTTAGATAAAGGATTTAACACAATCTTATTTTCCAATGTAAAATAATAGAGTTTCAATCACAAAAAAATAGTTGCGTTCTCAAATATAAGTGACGTAGGAATGGAAAACCTGGTAATAATTTTTCATTGGATGAATTGGATGACCTCCTAATCATTCACTAATCTTAGCATAATTTCCTTAACGCATCAAGTGGAATAATCTATGGTAGTTAATATATATCAATGTTTCTTTGATGAATGTGGAAATATCTCTACAATGACATCTAATCCCCATTGTTGAAATGGTTCTTCAACAATAATATTTTGTAATGTGGCAGATAACGTATTTTCAAGACTAGAACATCTTTGAAAAACAAGAAATTGTGTGCATAGGTGTGAGCATATTTTGAAAAGTGTTGGCCAATATCATATGCACCACATCACTTTATGAGTTGTAGTATCACCCATGTAATGCCCTCCAGCTAGTCGATCATGGCGATCATTTAAAAACCTATATGAATTTGGACATTATAAGCATCTAAGCAAGACACCATTATGGTACTTTCAGAAAAGCACACCATGAATAAGTTGATAGGATCATTCTTTAAGATGCATTTCACTTTCCCACCTTTCTCATAAGTGTGAGGGGAAGTTGCCTTTCTCCATATATTGTCACACATTAGTGAATCTAGACGGAGTTGCATTTGTTAGGGTAACTTGATCGATGTTATACATATGGATTTCTTATTCGGAGATAGATGTTTCCTCTTCTAAGAGATAACTACTTCCACAACAAGCTAGAAAAGACCATGGACATTGATTGTGTGAATTGGATTTAATTCCAAATCATACTCTTGTAGAATCATCATCTAGTTCACTCTCTATTCTTCTAGTTCCTATTCTACAAACAAATATCTCACTATTAGGTGAGGAAAAAATAGGATAACATGATTTTAAGTAGGTAAGGCTGAAAGTGATTCACCGACTTATAGACTACATATCCTTATTTAAATATGGTGGGATAGTTTAATTTTTATCCATATAGTCCAAGATTGATATACGAGATTGGGCATTTATTTCCTTAGTTGTCTTCTTGAATTGAGATGGTTATGGTTGAACTGTTAGAAGCATAGGTGTATAACAAGAAATATTTGTTGAAGTCTAGGTTGTATAATTTTGGGGCCTTGACTATCATTTACATGATCTAGGAAAAATCATCCTTTTCCCTTTGGTCCAATTCAAATCTAGCATTGTCCTTAATCATCTCTTGTAAAGGCTGGACAATTTACTCATAACCACAGATAAACTTTCGAATAAAATTGATCTTTCCAAAGAAGGACTGTGTAGGTTTGTTGTTTATAGGATATGGAATTCAAGAAATAGATTTTTCCCATTCTAGGTCCACTTTGATTCCATTCTATGTTGTGATGTGTCTGAAAAGCTTTTCCTTAGATACTCTGAAGATGCTTATCGTAGGATTCAATGGTATTTCATATTTCCAACAACACACAAAGTTTTGGTTTAGATTATGAATATGATCAAATGTAATCTTGGAGAAGACAATAATGTCATCCAAATATACAACAATCCACTAAAAAATTAATCCCTTAAAGGTGATGTCATTGGCCCACTGAAAAGTCACACGAACATTTATAATCTCAAACAACATTTTCGTAAATGTGAATGTACCCCATATTGTTTTCAATGTTGTTTTTAATAGGTTATGTTCTACTACTAAAACATGGTTTTACCCTAAAAATCCATCAAGAAGAAAGAAAATTGCCAATCCCAATATCATATGGAGAATCTACTCCATAGATGGCCTGGACAGAAGCGCAACTTAAATTCAAAAAATGTACGCATAAGCATATTTCACCAAAATTATTTCTAACCAAAACCAAATTTGTTTCCCAAGTAGAATGAAAAACTTATTTATTATTCAAGCATACAATAGCTTCTTTATTTCTTTCTGTATTAAGGTTTAAGCATAGGAGGAACTTTTCTCAACTTTTGCTATAGTAGCCTAACCCCTTCCTTTATCAGTACCATGTGCTGGATTATTTTCTTATCATAAGTTCTCAAATCATCCTAAGTCCATGAAATTATATCTTGGTATTGTTTGAATAAGTGGATAAAATGATATCATTATTGAGGTGAATAACATGTAACGAGATTAATATACCATGGCTCTTATTTGCTTCCAAAATTAACTTGTTCATTCAATAATGTTAAATTTGTTCTTTTTGTTTGTTGGTACTTTAAAGGGGTTCTATAACTCATATATATTTTCTAATGAGACCACACCCTTAGGCATGTGGTTTCCTCTATGCAATTCAAGTCCATCTAATAATAAATTCGCATGCTTATCTTCATCAATTGTTGCATTTTTGAACAAGTTAGCATTAGCGATGAAATTAAGTGTTTGTTAGTCATCGTTGAACATATGGAAATTATTTCTGTTGTCTAGTATACATGGTTTATAAATAGTTTCAACAGAAAAACCATCTCCAAGAGGAGAGAACCTATCAATTTCATTTTCGAAAGTGTCTGCAACTTCATTATTAATTCGAAGAGCATAATTAATGTTAAAATATTGGAATGGAGAAATGAGCCTCCATACCTCTTGTTGAAAATTTTTAATATTAGGTGAAACACAGTGAATTTTATTTCACACTTAACACATGGCCATATTTGAATTACCTATTACCTTCAATTCTTCTACTTTGAGGAAAATAGACTTCTTCATCATAGGTATGAGTTCTTCATATTTTTCAACATTGTTCATGTACTCAAACTCCAATCAACATGAAATTATATATTTTTTATTTTGATGGTCTATTAGGATGCAACTAGCTCTAGAGCCCACTCATGTCTTGGAACCATCAAAAAACTATGTCCAAATGTAATTAGGAACTAGTTCAGTTTCCATAATAGTAGTATTTACATCTATAATTAAAAGGTCTTTATCACTAGTTGGAGTGAAAGGAAGGAGTTCCAATTAGGTGTTTAGTGGTACAGAAGATGGCTACGCAAGGCAAGATCCAAGATTGATTTCTAAAAAATAAATCTCATGAGCTTATTGTGTTCTTCAAGAATCGTGGCAATATATTTTATCATGGGCTCAGTTTACACTCAAATCTTGTTGTTCTTCCCCTTGTAGGGTAACCATTAGTGGGACCAATTTGTAGTGAAATAACCTTACAACTTACTCGACCAACCCCTAATTAGTAGTAACTTGTGGACCTCCATAATCTCCATAATAACAATATCAATGCATTTTTGAACCCTATGACCAAACGATAAACATATTATAACATAATTTAGTTCACCAATTTCATGTACTTCTGGTCTATCTAATTATATTATTGCACTAGTATTTTCCCATTTTCAATTAATTTTCTTAGAAATAGATAGACACATAATGTTCATGGACACACCAGAATCAAGAAGGCAATTGTGGACATTATAGTTGAAAATTTCAAATGTTAAGAGAAAATTACGATACAAAGATCTTAAATTTACATTAGTGGCATTGACAATAGATTCAAGGACAGTATTGGTCTTACCAAATGAATCTTTAGAAGTAGTAGATGTCTTACTTGATGGAGGATTGTATGCAAAGGATTGGATGATAAATTTTGACTGACCTCCCAGTTTCTCTAGCTCATAAATTGAAATATTAGCATGGGATTTCTTCATGCCTTCAATAATTTTTTAGTAAATATCATATGTTATATCTTCATCATTGCAAAGGCGTGCTAAAGTTGTGGCTGGCAAAGCTTTTTGTAATGCCTTAGTGGTGATAGAAATGTTCTTATTATTTGTGTAAGTATTTTTATGGAGGTCATCACCTCTAGATTTCATCTACAATCCCTAAACTGGATTACTAAGAGATAAGAATTTCCTTATTAATTTCCCTGTTTAGTTATCCACATCCCAATTAGGCACTAGCCCTCTACTCCTAAAATTTTATGGCTTTGTCTATTATTTTGGTGAAAATTCACCCACTAGGGTCTCAATAGCTCCTTGTGTACCATTATTCAAAATAAGATCAGAAGAAAAAAAATGAATCAACAACACTTGTATCACCCTTCGGTGGGGCTGGTACATTAGCCTCTCTAGTATGATGAAATTGTTTCGGTGTAGTTAGAACTTCCAAGACATTAAAAATTATAATATTCATATTATCTTTCCATTCTGGGTATATATTTTTAGAATGAAATTTTTGATTAAACATAAAAATAATACTCAATACCCATGTCCTCAACATTGAGTGATGCATCAAAAAATTGAGGAGAGTTGGTCGGTTGATTGGTGTTATTTTTGAAGAATGAATTAAAGGAATTCTTACTGGTTGATGCCTCATTTTAATTCCTTTACAACTCAGATACTTCGTTGGTCAATAACTTTAAGGACTTAGTCAATATTTCCATATCAAAACAATCATTTTATTTAGTTTTAGTAGAGGAGGCTTGATACTTCCTTTTGGTACCTTTATAATATTTTGAATCCTCTTGGTCAATGATGATTCTAATAGATCAAAATTCCTTCTCTATAGCAATATATTCAGCGGTGTTTTGAGCCAATGTTTGTTTCACAATTCCTTCCATAAACATAGAAATATTTATGGGTAAGGCAATAGTGTAATAATCCTTAGCGCTAAAATCATCAAGTCCTGCATCCGCAGGGAATTTCTTCAAAATTCAAGTAAATCTATAAATAAAATCATTTACCTTTTATTTGTTACCCATTTTGATATTGTTAAGTTCCTTAAGTATCATGGTAGGAGTTTTATCAACAAATTTCTCCAATAATAACTACTTAAAATCCCTCCAATTGTTGGTTGAATTTGCTAGAAGGATTTGGTACCATGTTGATTCTCTACCATTAGGAGTGTAAGGAAATATCCTACAAGAAACATAATCATACTGAACCTCCCACATTATTAGATGCAATTAGAAATCATCAATATGGTCTTCCACTATTATTTTCTTATCTGGATCATACCTGGTAAGCAACGTTTGTAGGTGCTTAGGTAACAATGAAGTTGGCCTGGAAGAACAAGAGGCCCTTGGGCCATCCAATCAATTCGTCATTATCCAAGTCTTCTATATTCTCCTCATACTCAATATCTAGTTCAGAATATCCCTCTCGTTGTTATTCAAATTCTCGTTATGATTGAAGTTGTCATTATCTCTCAGTTTTTTGTTATCTGAAAAATGAATGCTCTCCATGTCTCCCTCCAAATTTTCCATGTTAGGTGGTGAAATGTTCCATTCACGAAAATATTCTTCAAGTGATTCATCCAAATCATAAAGGGTAGTAGTAACTAGGTCTTGGCCTAAAGAAAGAAGAACACCATGATGGGTTGTCTCTTTCCTTGATTACTTGGGAGGACTAATGGATGTAACAAGGAGTAATCCAAGAGCTCTTGCAAACTAAAAATTTATAGTATGACTCTCTTAGAGTTGAATGTAAGTAACCTAATATACACATTCAAAACCTTAATGAAATAATTCTTCTTTAATTGACATGTGGTTTGGAAATGGACTTGGACAATTGTTCCATTGAGCTGAAGGTTCTTGCCTTCATGAGTTGAATTTTCAGCCATACACTAGCTTCCCTCCTTCTAGTGCCAAAAAGTTGACGATGCAAGAAGTCCACTTATGCAAGGGGGTCTCCTTGGTATTAAGTCCCAACTAGAACTTACACCATTTTGGATAGGAACCCCATTTAGGAAATAGGCTGGGTTGTCATTATAATGATATTAAAGATTTTCCTTAGCTGAAAAGAAAAACATAAGAGAGCATGCACATAAATTTTAAGATAATAAAGCAAGGTAGATTTGTGAAACATAAAATTACAACGTGTATAAAGTACTTTCATGCATTGTAAAAGAAAGAGTCAAAATTTATAAGAAAAGTAATAGTACCATCCTAATAAAGGCATGTGCACACATAGAAAGAATCATTAATTAATCTAAAAAATTGTTCACAGAGTAACAAAAATCATAAAAATAAATAACGATGAATAATTCATTTAAGGTATATACCAAAGCCAACGAAATAGTTCATTTTTGTTTAGTACATATGAAAACAAACATACATTAAAAAAATGAAATAATAGTATTACAACATTCATTATACATGCATGAAAGTATGCATGGCCTTGAGAGCTTCAAAACATTAAGTGAAAGTGCGAAGATACACAATTACGTTGATGCATCACTAGCCCCAATACTGGAACACGAAGGGATTGCTTTCCTCTCAAACGAATGATCTTCTATCCTATACCGAACTTTAGAAGCGAAGGCTAAAAGTCCTTTTCTTTAGTTATGAGGGTTTATTATGATAAAAAATGTGATGGCCTTTTACCTCCCATGTGACCTTTGGCCTACCTCATGGCTCTTGAGCTACCATATGGCTTTTAAGCTCGTACATGCCCCTTGGACATCCTCATGAGAATTCAAATTCCTTGTGTGACCCTCGGGCTTCGCCACATTTAACATTTTCTAATTTTGGAAATTAAAAAGTTACATTACACCAAATGAGTGTGGCAAAAATACATGGAACGAAATAACACTTTT
The DNA here is from genome assembly GCA_000404065.3 of Pinus taeda. Lineage (NCBI taxonomy): Eukaryota > Viridiplantae > Streptophyta > Pinopsida > Pinales > Pinaceae > Pinus > Pinus taeda. The sequence continues at coordinate 33,532 of APFE030665415.1, forward strand.
GTGTTCACATTTTGAGAAGCTACAATTTGGAAATTATGACATGAGATTTCATTGTAATGTGTCGATACCAAGTTATTTTTGTTTTTACTATATATTCAACTTTTCATGATAGATATGGAATGTACTTCATATGAAACCTCCAAAGGTTCTGGATATAGTATTAGAGGCTTCCAATTCATCCTGGGTTTCCATCTACCTATCATAGTTCAAAAGTTTCTTTACGTCTTTCATGATAAGTGTCTTATTGAAGCCTCTCCTTGATAACCTCCTTGAACATCAACTGCCATGTTAAGATGATAGTACATGTAAATGAAATTCACTCAATGAAATAAATATTGGTCCCAAAGTCATGCATTCTATCTTGTTTTATCATGTTGAGAACATCTATGATGGAAAAATCGAATACAACCAAGAGAGAGGATTTCTTGGTAAATGCGGAGCCCATATTCAAGAGGTAGAAGTTGGAGGTGTGGGCGATGTAAGTGTCTATTATTCCATTAAAAGGGAGGTTCTTTGAGTTGGGTGCATGTCACATATTCAAGAGGTAAGGGCGACAAGATTGCTAATTGGTAATGCATTATGCGCTCATGAAGGAAAGTCTACCTAATCCTAACACATGCCATAATTTTAGGACACAGGGAGACGACGATTATGGATTGGAGATGTGATCTACACTCATGAAGGGAATTGGTTTTAAGTTGAGCACAAGGAAAAAGTTTGGGAGACAAGGGGTTAGAGATTGTGTCTTAGGAATGTACCATGCATTCGTGATGGGAACGAAGATTTATGATGGGTATAGGGCAGAGGTGTAATATGGAAGAGGGTCATGTCAAGGTCCTAGGAGTACGTAATGCACTCGTGACTTGATTTCAAGGGTAATAATGTTCACGACATACCACAAGATATGAAGATAAATAAAAACCCAAAATTGACTAAGTGATAGATCAATAGAACAAGGAAGAGAGCAAGAGAATCCATAACATGTCCACAACATGATCAAACAAACATGCATAGTCAAAATGATCAGAATAATATGCACAATACCAAAAAATGACATCTATGAACTGAAATGAAAAAAAAATGACACTAATATCCATGTGCGATAATTAGGGTGCATTTTTTTCCAACAAAAGTGTTGACTGTGACTAGAATGTGTGCTAGGTCAAGGGAGAGTTCCCAACACGAGTTCTTATGATAGACATGATCATCGAATATAAGAAAGTGTGTTTGAGATGCCTCTAGAAGGTGCACTAGGGTTGCTTCTAATAAAAGATGACAGTTCAAGATTCTTTAGGAACGAACTTGAACTATTAGAGAAACTCAAACAAAAAGCATGGAACAATTTGAATGGATTGAAAAGATAGATCATACGATCATTAGGAGGCTCCAAAATTTGAATGAAGGAAAAACCAATATAATTAGAGGGTGTTGTAGCAGATATAACATGGCCATAAAAAATAAAAAATAAAAGTCTTTGCTTGATGTAATAGACTAGAAACAACATTGTAGAGTTTGAAAAACAATACTCATAGTCCTGAGAATAGTGTTGTAGAGTTAGGATGATAATGCTCTAGAATTTAGGTAACAACATTTAGAGTTTAAATTTTTTTATTTAAAGACTATTTTATGTGTGAATTAACCTTCTTGTTCTTCTCAAGGTTTGCAAAATATAACACTTATCTGCAATAAAGCATCAGACATGAGGAGAACAAATGTGGTTAGTCCTTGTTCAAAAGATATATATGGGAAAAACATGTCACAAATAGTTCTAATAAAATAGATCCAGAGAATGATAAATGGAGAAATTCAATTCTTATACCTACTAAGGAGTGTCAGCTAGATAGACTACTCGATATTATTTTGCTAATTAATTCCTTATCTAATGTCTAATCAAAGTGATTTGATACCCAAAATAAATTCAATTCATATGACTATATTAACTAGAAGTAGGTTTTTAAAATTTTGTGAGATGCTATGTCGAACAACTTAGGAACAACTTAGATCACATAGTTGTTTTTGTTCCCTATCCTAGACCGAATATCACTAAGTTAGGTCTAAATTGTTTATTTAATGATGAATTGATATGATTCCAAATGGACATGGAATTAGATTGTTGTAGGTATCTCTAATGGAAACAATTTTAAGAATTAGAATAATTAATGAGTCCAATATTCCAATGAACAACCTAGGAAACAAAGTTTAAGAACTAGTTTCTTTTCATTCCTATGATTGGTATTGTTATAATATTGTGCCAAATTATAAGAAAAACTTCCATATTTTATAAATCTTGATATTGATCTAAAACACTAGTCATAAAATCATGGAAACTGTGGGTTATAAGATGACTCAAAGTTTAAGGGCTACACCTTCAACTAAATAGTTAGCATTTTTTACATAACTTTCTCATATGAAATATAAATTGAGTGACTCAAATTGCATTGTAATATAAATTCATAGTGGTATATACCAGATAAGCATGTTCGGAATATATCACCATTTAATCATCTGAAAATTAAATGTCCCAGCTTTGTCCAACTCTATCCTAAATTTGATGTTTTGATAACAAGTGAGTGTTTTGACCATAAAATTTGTGTTTGACATCGAAGTTGAGAAATTAGAATTGGGTTAGAAAAATATTTTAAGGTTATTTTTTATGCAAAAAAAAAGTTTTAAAGACATTCCCTTATGATCTCCGAAAATAGCATTGTCCTGTCATTTTTCGTAAATTAGTAAATTCAATAATGTTTTTTGTCTTTTTGAAATATGGTTTCGTATTTCTCAGGACATAAAATTTTCGTATTTAGTTCATCAATTTCCCCTTTTATTTCTAATGATTTTATCCAATTCACTATCATTATTAGGCTATTATCTTCAATTAGGAGCATGACAAGGTAATTATTTATTATTTAGTATATCCTCTTTGTTTCAAAACAAATTATATTGAGATTGTTATTAATGAATTTTTTTGTTATTTGAGGTGCTCTAGAAGATGACTGAAAATACATTTAAAAATATATACAATTAATTTCTGAGTGTATGAAGTTGTAGTCTTCTTACACTAAGTTGAGTTCCTGCACCGACAAGGTGGTGCATGCACCAGTTTGGGGATTCAACATTTTGACACACTTTTGGAGAAAATGAAGGAATATTTTCATTCAAAATGATGTTTTAGCACCTCCACATGAATTATAATGCACCTAGGTTGTATGTCTGAGTTTCTAGAAACAAATAGACAAATCAGCCCCAAAATTTGTACAATTTTCAAACTGTGAAATTTGTCCTCAATATCTATGCATATTAGACTAAGTCTAAAAATTATGGAAGATGGCATTTGTTACTAGTATAGGAACAATTCATTTTCCAAAATTAACCACGGTTTATGAGATACACAAGGTTCTTTGAGGAAATGTTTAAAAAAACATAATTTTCTATAATCTTAAGAATATGCCTAGATTGGCAGAAAATGAGAAATAATGCATCATATATGTATCTACTAAATTAGTTAATGATTTTGATAGACTTCCATCAATGGAACACTATTGGGAACTTCATCCGTCCTATTTTTTATTCAGTTTGTATTGAAAATACTTATAAAAACAAAGCTATGGCTCTAAGCCAAGCTAGGCAGTTCTAATGTAAAATTATGTTGTTGTAATCAATACTAAGATCACTCTCTATAGGTTGCTAGAATCTGATATATTTATCACATGATGTAAATACTAGGAGTTTATTGAATATGGAAACCATTGGCATGCTTTACCTATTACTTTTGTTATACAACTTTTGACTCTAATTTGATTTATTTTATGATGCAACAAGTTAGTTGGGAGTGCCCTCCAACCCACTTTGTTATCCTCTCTCATTGTCTCCCTTTATATTTTGTTTATTGGTGTGTGTAGGCCCTATATCTGTTACTTGTAATCGATATTTTATGTTCAAGGTGTGTTAACTCATATCATTATTTTTAGATCTAGAGGGGTTGTTTCTTAATATCAGTTATAGAAACTACACACTCAGTTTATTCGACTTGAACTTTAATTTTATGTGATTTGAAAGAGTGTTTTGATAGTAATATAAGATATATTCTCTTACTTTATGTTTATTTTATATCCATATATGAATATAAAAGCACCTTACACTTAGACCATTGCAATTTTTATTTATATGCTCTATTTTGCACATTGCCATGACCCTGAACACTTGTTTATATGATACCTTAGGTTTATTCGGTTAAAAGCACATTAATAATTCATGTAGTAAGCCTCTTATGATTTGGAGCATTTCGTTATCAATTGGAGACAATAGATCCACTGAAATATGGGTTTGTCCATTCGCATGTGATATAAAAGTTAATAGACTTATTGAAAAATCTTGTAACAATATCTCTATATCTTCCTATGATGCCTGCATATATATTTCTTGCATGGCTATGAATTGGCTATAGTGCTTCATATATTCATAATCCTTTAATAAAAATTTATTGCAAATGGACCTAATCTTTGGAATTTTTATAACTAAGATAATCACTAAATAAATTACTTTTGGCTTTTATGACCACTTCTAAATGGAGTAATTCTTATGCTTTTGTAGCCACAAAACATTCTGAAGATGGATCATTATCATAAGGTTTTATTTCAGTAGCCTTTGATTTCTTGGATTTGTATTTTGATATACTATTGACTTTTGCTTTGAATTGGTATGCGTGTTTTAAGAGAGGATTGAATCCATTGTCCTTTCCTCAGGTATAATATAAATTTAATTGGAAGATTGTGATGATCATTCCTAGACTTGCTTATAGCATAATCTTTGGATGTGATATTTTTTTTGGAAGCCCAAAATCTATCATTTTTAATTTGACATAAGAATATTTATTTCCCTAGACCTTCAGACCTATTGATAAGGATACCGATTTTTTGTTTTTCTCATATTGAAATTTGAAGACAAATATGGTTATTTATGAGAAATTTTTATTTACATTCAGAGTGAGATATTTGTGGTGTCTTGTGACAAGTAGGAACAAATAAAAGTTATTGTTCGAATGATTTTTTCTTGAATCAATCTCTTTTTTAGTTGGTTTTCTTGGAAATACTAGGAATTATTTTCTAGATTGACAGTTGATTTATAGTTTAGCTCTTTTTCCTAATAAACTACTAGAGTGTTTGCAAGAACTAGATCAAAAGTTGAACATTTGAATGAAGGATGAGTGCTTGTACCAGTTTCAGTTTAGTGAATATATTTACTTGGAGGATTTGAATTAATCATTGTTTCCAAGAATTTATAAGGAGGTTTAAGAGAAAGTTAGGCTAGAATTTAATTTTAGGTTGCTAGGGGCTCTCTCTGGCATTTCTAGTGTTGCACCTCTAAGTTCACAAATTTCCTGATTGACAACTAAATGTTTTGTTTATTAATAAACCCTATACTACACCGAAAATTTTGGTTTCATTTCTAGGAAGGTTCTTAGGGGATTGAGCTTGGTGACTTGTTCCATTTGGTTTAATTTTTAACTTAGTTTTTCTTGCAAGTTTTTGTTTCTTTGTTGTACATTTTTCAAAGTTTTTTTTTAACTTCTCGAGTGCTATAAGAACCCACCCCCCCCACCTTATCTATTCATTGATGTGATGATAGAATATATCAACTAGCTTGTTGAGAATAAACAAATTTGATTTCGAATAATATTTCAATGAGAAGTTTTGATGTTGCTGCAGAAATCAGTACTTTTCTTGAAATTTTGAAAAATGATTTTATTTGTTATCTTAGTTCATATTTTGATGACTTTTAGGAAGAACAAATGTGGGATAAAATTGAAGAACCACTGCTAATTTTTTGTGCCAACTGTAGAAAGAAACACTTGGGAGAATGCCCACATAGTGTACTAAAAGTTTGTAAAATTTGCGAGGAATGTCATCCAACAAAACATTTCCCATCATTATTAGGATTACTAAGGGTACTGAGGAAATAAATTAAGGAATCAAATCAACCTCTAGGTATAAATAAAAATACATCATCATTTAATGCTTAGATTAATAGTTATTAGCCTTAACAAGTTCCTCAACAAATTTATAATCTCGCAATTCCATGGGAAACCTTTAGTCCTTCCCAAATTAAATACCATACTTCATGCCCATAGTGGCCCTCTCGTTAGCCCTGTTCTTCTAATTAGGTATCTCCATGGCCTCAAGAATGATTTGGGGCCTCTTCCTTAGGGAAGTCTTTCATGAAAAATTAACAACATCAATCACAATTTCTGCCAAATGTACCACCAAGTTATCATCCTCTATGGTCCTATCTACCTATTCAACCATACCCTAATCCATACCCTAGTCCTTATCCTAATCCATACCATAACCCTAATACAAATCCTAAACCTAACCATAGTCTAAACCCTAGCCCAAACCGTAATCTGGATCCAAAGCCTAGTCCAGGCCTTAAAACAAAGCCTAGTTCAAACCCCAGCCCAAACAATAGTCCATGCATTAACCAGAACATGGAGGTTGCACAACAATCTAAAACACATGTTCTTCCCATTGATTCCCATACTGAAATAAATGTTAGATATTTGAGGTTCAGGGAAGGGGTGAGTTTGGAAACATCTCGTATCACTATAGAACATTCACTCAAGGAAGATCTAAGTCAAAGATCATTAGAGGAGAAATTTACAATCGCAACCTATCTTGAAAGTATTGTTGAAGCTCAAAACTGTATAATTTCCGTTAACCATTCTTGTTAATATGAAAAATATATATTTGAGCCCAAACTTGAGGGGTTTTTATTTTTCCTTTGATCAAATCCCTACGCCTCGAAGGGAGTGATTATAAAATTGTGGAAGACTTGTTTGAGCTGGAGAATAATGAATATGTGCATCCCATTAAATCCCAATTTCAAGTAATCATCAACACACGTGATTGCCTCATAACTTGATAACTATTGGTACCATATCAATTGAAGCAACTGGTTTCTCATTATCCATTATGTGTTAAAGTTCACATTTTCAAACTAAGTGTGAGTATGTTTAGTATTATGTTACCCACATGGTTACACTTGAAGTACAACTACACTTGTAGGAGATCTTCCTCTCTTTAAATTAGGGTAGGGTAGTATAAGAGGAATAAATAAAAATGCTAGTTGAAATAAAATTCCTACAAAAGCACTCTTGAAACTACAATTTCCAAGTCACGGCTATTGAAATTTCTATTAGTATGCACTCTTGTGGTAAGTCTTGTAAAAAAAAATTCACTCTTAATGCCTCATTGGTTTGCAAAGTGACTATAATTAATGGGCTTGTTCCTATTCATAATTTTTTTGTCATCCATTAAGTCATCTAGGGGGAATTGTCATTGTTATGCTTAATACTTTCCATTTATATGCCCAAAACCGTTACCCTAGCCTAGTCATTTGAGAAAGATGCCATCCAAGAAACCTTTTCAAGTTTCTCTTAGAAGGTATTGATGAAAGTACTCCTATGGTGGACCACTCCTATAAAACCCTAATGATCTTTCATAAGAACCATAACATGATTAACTTAAGGAATATTTATGTCATTATCTAGGTTGCCTTATTTAAAACAAGTCTTTAAGGAAGAAGGAGCAACTAGTAAATATTATTCGTTCAAAACTTTTCATGCCATCCCATGCTCTTAAGGAGTAGATTTTCCTCCCCACATACCAAGTAACCTATCTAAGCTCAATCATGATAAAATTTTATATTAAAATGGATTAATTGAGGGATATGAGGTTTGATTACGAGTCAAACTACCATGATCATGATTCGTAATGAGAATGACGTTATTGTTATTGGTCACGAAGCTAGGATAATGGATTTCAGTTGAAAAGCTAGAAGAAACGAGGTCCCATCATGATCTGGCTTGTTCATTCTTGTTAGCCCTCATGAATAGCATTGTCATTAGTTTATTACCAAGTGAAGACAATGATATTCAACTAATTTCTAAATCAACGCAATTTCTTTTAAATGACTCAAAATCTATATATAATAGATGGGCCATAGTCATTTTATAAGGTTAAAAGGCATCCTTGTCGAGGTTATATACACCTTCTGGTACTAGGGCCATACCTGTGGTATTAAAGTTAATTTTACAACATTATTTATTTGGCAATTTTTGTCTTTCCTTGAACTCATTATCATGTATCTCTAAGAATGGCTTTAAGATCCTTTTAGCAATGTTCTTTGGAGTTATATCTTTGCTAAATATTAAGGTTTTCATGGATGAGGGACCTTTACTGTACGTGATTCACATTTCTTGAAAAGGAGGAGCTTCAGCTATATGCACGGGTAAAGGTAAGATGGTCATCCTCGATAGGTATCATTTTGTCATATTTCATTTTTCTATTTCCATCCATCTTTAACATCATGTCTTTCAAATTATGTCACTTTTATTTATAACTGGGATATTGAATTGAAAATCTTCTAACTAAGGCTACTCCTGATATGCTTATGGAAATTTCGATGGTTAGGTATTTAATGATGACACTATCCTTGTAGTCACAACACTTTTAGCACTACTATGGAAATCCCAGCATTAGTTAGAGAATAATGAAGATCGTCTTGACATCACTCAATCTATTCTCACAAGTCTTTCTTATATTACCAATGAAGAGGGAGTCCACATCATATGGAACTTACCTACATGTTGTTAGCCAATTGGCCCTATAGTTTAAGTCAATGTAGCATGCCTTTAATAGAGAAACCCTGACCCTATAGTCTTAATTAACTTTGGTCTCTGTCAGAGGTTTTTCTTGCACAAGGATATGCAAGACGATGAGAATGGGGGGATGTCAGGCCCTGAAATAGTCATACTTAATTCAACCTTTTTCCCTTTGATTACTCAAAATTTTATCTAACTCATCGTCATTATTGGGATATTATCGTCAATTAGAAGCATTACAAGGTAATTATTTATTCATTAGTATATTCCATTTGTTTCAATACAAATTATATCGAGATTGTTATTAATGCTAGTTTTTGTGTTCTTTCAGGTCCTAAAGAAGATGCATGAAACTCCATTTAAAGATATACAATTTATTTGTAATTACATCAATTACAAGAATGCCTACACTCAGTTCAGTTCCTACACCAACAAGGCAATGCCTGCACCAATTTGGGGATTCAACATCTTGGAACTCTTTTGGGGAGAACCGAGGAAGCTTTTTTCTTAAATGATGTTTCAACACCTCCACATGAGATAGAATGCACACAGGTCACATGTGTGAGTTTCTAGAAACAAATTGACAAATCAGCCCCAAAATTCACATAGTTTTCAAAATGCCAAGTTTGTCCTCGATTTCCATGTAGATGAAATGGAATCTCGAAATTATGCAACACATGTTTTATTCCCAATATAGGGATTTAACTAAGCCTCAACTGTTTTCTAAAATTCGTCATGGTTTGGGAGATAGAAGGGGTTACTTGAGGTTTTTTCTAAAAAAAAAACCTTTCCAAAATTTTAGGAATATGCCTAGATTGGCAGAAAATGCAAAATTATGCATAAAATTTGTATCTCCTTAGTTATTTAATGGTTGTAATAGAGTTATATCAATGGAAAATTGTTGGGATCTTCATCCATATTATTTTTTATTGGGTTTTTCTTAAAAAGACTTATAAAAAGAAAGTTATGGCTTTAACCCAAGCTATGTGGTTCCAATGTAAAATTATTTTGTTGTAATAAATATTGAGATCACTCTCCACAACTTGATGGAATCTAGTATCTTCATCTGACAATGTAAATAATGGGAGTTGATTGAATATGGAAACCATTGGCAGCTTTTACCTTTCATATTTTTATATGACTTACGACTCTAATTTGATTTATTTTATAAGGCAACAAGCTGGTTGGGAGGACCCACCAACTCAGCTCATTGTCCTCTCTCATTGTCTCTCTTTTTATTTTTATTTTATTGGTGTGTGTAGGTCCTATATGTATTACTGGTAATCGATATTTTATGTTCAAGTTATGCTAAGTAATATCAATTATTCTTGATTTGGAGGGGTTGTGGTTTGATATCAGTCATAGAAACTATACACTTTATTTCTTTGAATTAAAATCTAATTTTATGTAATCTGGAAGAGTGTTTTGATAGTAATAGATACTATATTCATTTACTTTATTTTTATTTTATATCTATATATGAATATGAAATCACCTCACACATGAGCCATTTCAAGTTTTATTTATATACTGTATTTTTCACATAGTCATGATCTTGAACACTTCTTTAAGTCACACATTAGGTTTATTATGATTAAAAGTGTATCAATAATTTATGTAGTAGGTATCTTATGATTTGGAGTGTTTCATTATGAATTGGAGACAACAAATCCACTGAAATATGGGTTTGTTCATTGGCATGTGATGCCAAAGTTAATAGACTTATTTCAAAATGTTGTAACGATATCTCTATACCTGCGTATGATGTCTGCACACATATTGCTTACATGGATGGGATTTTGTGATAGTTCTTAGTATATGCATAATCCTTTAATAAAAAATCATTTGAAATGGATCTAGCCTTTGGAATGTTTATAAAGAAGATAAGCATTGAATAAATAAGCTGTGGCTTTTATTAGCACTTCTAAATAGAGTAATGCCTATGCTTTTGTAGCCATAAAAAATTCTTGTGATGCCTTCTTGTCGTAACGTTTTATCTCACCATCTCGTTATTTCCAGGATTTGTATTTTGACATAAGATTGAGTTGGATTTTGAATTTTAAGAGTGCATTGAATCCACTGTCCTTTGTTCTTTTATAATATAAGTTTCACTAGAATATTGTGATGATCATTCCTAGACTTGCTTATAACAGAATCTCTAGATGTGACAATTTTTAGGAATCCTGCAATCTCTCATTGTTATTTAAACGAGAATATTTTTTCCCTAGACCTTTGAGTCTGCTAATAAAGATATCGTTTTTTTATTTTTGTCATATTCAAGTTTGAAGAAAAAATTGGTTATTTCTTAGAATGTTTTATTTACATTCAGAGTGAAATATTTGTTATGTCTTGTGAGAAGCAAGAATAGGTAGAAGTTATTGTTTCAATGATTTTGGCTTGAATCAATGTTTTTTTGGTTTGTTTTCTTAGAAATCCTAACAAGAATTTTCTAGATTGATAGTTGATTGATAGTTTAGTTCTTTTTACTAATACACTGCTTGAGTGTTTGCAAGAACTAAATCAGAAGATGAACATCTGAATGCATGATGAGCTCCTATAGCAATTAGGGTTTTAGTTTAATGAATGTCTTTACTTGTAGAATTGAATTGATCATTGTTTCCAAGAATTTATAACAAAGTTTATGGGGAAGTTAGGCCAAAATTTAATTTGTGGGTCACTATGGTCTCTTTAGCATTTCTAGTGCTGCACCTCCAAGCTTACAAACTCTTGAATTGATAATTAAATGTGTTTCTATTCATATACCATATATTTTACCCAATAATAGGAACGACATGGTAGAAATTGGATTATGGCATAATGATCGTGGGATGCCATGAAGTTACTGATTACTTCAAATATGAATGTGATTATTTGAGGTGTGAAATATGTCGTTATATTTTTACAAAATTTAAGAAAAAACAATAGTAGAAAAGGTTTGAATTTTCATGTAGAGTTTCTTTCGGAATTATGATTCACACATCATTTACTTATAACACTATAATTTAAGTAAATTGTTGGGTGCTAAAAGGTGTCTTTTAAAACTCCTAATTTCCTCACATTAATTATCAACCTGGGCAAGTCCTTTTATTCCAAGAGTGTACACAATATGTGCAAGCTATAAATCCATAGAGTAATATTTCTTCAAAATGAAATATAAAAATTTGATAGAACTCAAAAACTACAACTGTTAACTGAAATATTACATCAAGACTTAATCTACAACTGAAACCGTAATCAAATCTCAAACAAGCAATTCAATTGACAATGCCATCAACTGAGAGTGTAGTAGCATTAACCAATCTCTTCTAGCTAATTCTATCTAAATCACACTCAATCTCAATTAAGCAATTCAAATGGAAATGATGTCAACCGAGAGTTCAATAGCATTAACCAATCTATTTCAGTTGATTAGATACTAACGACTCTCTTATTGTAATCAATATGGTTCATTGTCTTAACTGCTAATTAATTAATCTACAATAAGCATAAATAGAATCAAATGACAATGCTGCGAAGCATGTAAAGAAAATGTACCAAATTCAATATAAGAAATCAGTAAATAGCTAATAAGATAAACTCATACAAAATGGGAAATATATCAAACCAATCAAACTTGCGTGAATTAGAAATATATATAACAAAAAGGATAGTAGTTTGATCCACCAGAGGCTGGGCCCTTAGCCACCAATGAATACTGCTAAGCTACTTCAAAGAATACAAATGAACGACAATGTAAATTATATATTAACCATTGAACTAAATTATCATTACTCTATGGTCCTGTTCCTCCAAAAGAAAGAGCCTCTACTGTAAAATTACAAATTGAAATGAACAGAAAGTCGATCCCCTTTCATCCTACAGTTTTTACTTTTATAGTCAGAAAGAGGTAAAAGATAAATGTGATCTCTCAAGATCATGAGATCCTGAGGGATACACAACTGAATACTATCTTCTAACACCCTCCATATTTAGTGTTTATCCTCTTGATTCATGCTCCAACCTGACCATAACTGACGCGCCTCATTCTTCTTTCGTTGGTTTATGTTGTTCCATCTCTAGGGAACAACAACTATTCCTTTCATCGTTTCTCTGCATAAAAAGAAATAAAAATTATTTACGGTGTCTAAATCTTAATCGAGAGTAGTTTATTTGTTTCTTATCATAATCCATAAATATGTTAGCGTATCAAGATATGAAATAGATAAGAAAAGAGGAAAAAGGTGATGGAATTAAGAGTAAATACATACCCATTGCATAACTCAACATACTCCACTTCTTACCCTATTTCATGTCCTCATGAAAAGTAAATAGTTCTTATGTAGTGTAGTTAAAGAGTAGGCTAGAGAGAAAGCATCAAAAATTGGTCTAAAACCATGATGTTGAGCCAGTAGCATAAAGGCGGGCCCTTCCTGTCCTTCAGGCAATTCGTAGTCATCCTGGTACCCTTTAAGGGGATACCAAATAATGGGACTCCAAAGTCGGCATCCTAACCAATAAGTTCCTTCTCTCAAAATAAGATTGCTATAGGTTACCATACAGTCTGCAGCAGCTTTAAAATTTTTATAATTAAATGGTTCCCTATTTTGCAAATGATTAGTGCAGTGGAGAAAGCACAACAATGAGCAAAGCCAAGAGATGGAACATAAAATGGTTGTAATGGCTCTATTAGGTGATGTTTTATAAACATAAATACCATTATCAAGGATTGTTATAATACCACATGCTCTGTGATTGTGGGATGTCGTGTTATTCTACAAAATCAAATGAAAAGATGATAGTGCATGCATGAGTATACTAGAGGTCCTCTCCTCCTCTCAAAATGATAGGTCACCTACGACCATATGGATGAAAAGATGACATGCTAGTGGTGAAGTACAGGGGTGCTGGATTGGGTAATAAAACTGGCAGGGTATGTATATTAATGTAAGGATCATAAAAGGATATTGGAGCAGTGAAAGCAACACATGCAATGAGAATTATTAATAAGCGATAAGATGCCATGAAGTGATGGGATAAAGAAAAAGGACAGCATACGCAGGAGATCATACTTTACTGCCATTATTCTACTTAAAAATGTTGTGATTGATTTTAACTGATTAACTCATGCATAAAGGTTCAAAGTAAGTTAGGGAAACAATCTCTGTGTAGAAAAAATAGAAACATAAAAAGAGGGCATTGTAATAATTATTGATGTAGAAAATAAAACTTCAATACCATAACCATAGCTTCTATTCCTTGCAAGCATCCATAGCCTCAATAGAGTTGCTTTCTAACCCTTGGGAGCCATGGTCCTCTATGTATAATTGGGGAAGTGAATTATGATGTCCAAAGTAGAGACCAATTTTCTGGCATGGTAACCAGATGAACACATTGCCATTCACTGGGAAGTAGCAAAAGTGGTTAGGCTGTCTCATGAGGACACCTCATGTTCCAAGGACTTTGTTTCATAATGCATTTATTGGATCATATCCTTGGTTTGGCAGCCATAGTGGGAATGCCACTTCGCTCCGTCCTTATGATCATGGTAGGCTGGCTCATAATGAGACCCCCTATCCATCTATGGAGAAAAGATCATAAAATTGTTAGTGAATATATATATATATATATATATTAACATTCCCCAATTTATATATAGAGGGTGGCTCAGTAATCCTTACGAGTAGGGATGACAGAAGAAGTTTGAACATATCAATAGAAAGAAAATACCCATAATCTTATTAATAAGAAATAAAGAGAATTATACAAGGTGGGGGAGAACCATCATGGTGAACATAATCAATCAGTTTCATTGATAGTAGAAATGAAGACAGTGAAGTGATATAGATAATTGTGTCCTTTCATTTTTGATCATCACAAAGAAATCTCATTAAAGATTATAATATTCAATATATTCGCTTGCTTTAGTACTCTCCATACTTGTTGTCCTTAGATATGTATTGTACTTTTATTCCAAGAAGAGGATCATAAAGAGTGAACTAGGATAGGCTAGGAATGATCATGCAAGGGGAAGAAAGGGTGTTCTCAAAAATACTCACAAGGTGTTGTTCATGGAAGGGAATAGCAAAAGAAAAACACACGCAAAAAGAGTTGTTCCCTGTAGGGAAAAGTAAAGAAAAACACACACAAAAGTGTTGTTCCCTATAGGGAACAACAAAGAAAAACACACATGAAAAGTGGTGTTCCCTATAGGGAATAGCAACTGTTCCCTGTATGGAACATAAAAGAAAAGACACACGAAAAGTGTTGTTCCCTATAGGGAACAATAGTTCTTCCTTGTAGGGAACAACAAAGAAAACACACGTGAAAAGTGTTGTTCCCTATAGGGAACAAGAGTTATTACCTGTAGGGAACAATAAAGAAAACACATGCAAAAAGTGTTGTTCCCTATAGGGAACAACAAAGAAAAACACACACGAAAAGTGTTGTTCCCTATAGGGAACAACAACTATTCCCTATAGGGAACAATAAAGAAAAAGAGGAAAAAAAACCTACAAATAATCATCTCTACTGTTCTAAGAAAATACAATCGAATAGAAAAAAAATAGAAAAGCAATTGTATGTACAACTTTGAAAAATAAATTCTTTACAGGACTGGTGTTGTCGAAGAGTTGCCTTCTGCAACGAGAATTTGTATCCTAGAATCTTCACATATATATTGGAAAAAGGATTCCCTTGTAAGAGGTTTGTGGTAGAGGTGTACCCGATGCCCATTTTCTTTAAAAGTGTAGCCAGACCCATCAATGGTGGCTAATGTAAGGGTGCCATTATCGTGCACCTCTCTTATCACGTAGGGACCTAACCATCTAGTTTGGAGTTTGCCCAGGAAATCCTGGAACCTAGAATCATACAAAAGTTCCTAGTCGCCTTCATGGAATATCTTTTTCTTGAAGAGGGTGTCATGCCATTTTTCTCTTTGTTGTTGAATAAGTGTAGTATGGTGAAGAGTCGATAGCCAGATTTCATCCAACTCATTTATTTGTTGTAATCTATTAATATGTGCTTCATTCAAATCCAGCCCTACTTCTTAGGCTATCCTCAATGTCTGAATTTCAAATTCTATGGGGAACATAGGTTCCTTACCAAACACCAGCTAATATGGGGAGTATCTTGTGGTATTCCTCTAAGTCGTGGGATATGCCCATAGGGCTTCTGGCAATCAGGTAGTCCATTTGCATCTATGCAAGGTGACTGTCTTTGTTAGAATGGCCTCGATTTCTTTGTTGGTACTTTCTACCTAGCCATTTTCCTGTGGGTAGTATGGAGATGTGATTATGTGTAAAATGTGATGATTTTTTACTGTACCAGCAATCTTATGGCCTACAAATTGTGGCCCTCCATCCATAATTATTTCTCTAGGCAAGCCATATCGCATGAAAATTTCAAAAAGGAATTTGATTACTATTTCCTCTACTGCTCTTGGTAACGTTGTTGCCTCCACCCATTTAGTCACATATTCCATTGCAACCAGTATATATTAATTTTGATTAGATGATGGATTTATTGGGCCAATAAAATCTAATGCCCAATGTTCAAAAGGTTTGATGACTAACTGTGGATGTAGGGGCATCTCGTCAAACTGGCCAAGGTGGCCCATTGTTTGGTGGCTGTCACATGCTTGGACAAATTTCTTGGCATCTTTAAAGATTGTGGGCCAATAATAACCCATCTGTAAGATTTTATGTCCAGTCCTGTGGTCTACAAAGTGTCCAATGCAACATTTGTCGTGGCGGGCTTTTACAATATCGTAGATTTTTGTCTTCCCTGATACACCTGCGGATATGCATATTGGCTCTTCTGTGAAAGAGGTATCCTCCGATCCAGGAGAATCGAATGCTACATTGCACTATTAATTTTATTTCTCTGGGTGTCAAGTGTTTGGGTAGTTTTCCCATTGCTAATTAATTCATGACATATATGTACCACAGTTTTTTCATTGTCACAACAAGTAGGTGCTTATCAGGGAATTGGTCTTCTATCGCCATTGCGTCGTCTGTTCTTGGCACATGTAAGAGGAAGTCTGCCACCAGATTTTCCTTTCTTGGTCGATCCTTGATCGTTATGTCAAATTCCTAGAAAAGGATTAACCATCGCGTCACCCTTCCATTCGTAATAGGTTTATTAGCTAAATATTTGATAGTAGAGTGATTAGTACACAGGACCACATGGTATCCTGTCATATAGTGTTCATAGCACAGATTATAACTAGAAACTCTTTCTCGGTCATTTTGTAATTCAACTCAGCAGGAGTTAAGTATTTGTTGATCTAGTATATCTTATAGGGTTACCTGTCTTCTTCATGGCCAAGAACTTCTCTAATGGCCATATCTGATGCATCAGATAAAATCTGGAATGGTAAATCCCAGTTCGGGCCCCATAGTACTGGGGCTGTTGATATTAGTCGTTTTAATTACACAAAGGGCATGTCACATTTGTCAGTCCATATAAAATCGATATTTCCTATCAAAGCATATAATGGTGCAACAATTTGGGATAATTTTTTTATAAATCTTCGATAATATCCAAAAAATCCCAAAAAACTACGTACCTTTGTTTGAGTGCAGGGGGTAGCTAGTAAGAACATTACTTGAATTTTTCCTGGATCTACTTGAATTCTAGCTGCTAAGATGTAATGTACCAAGATCAAGCCTTTTGTCATCATCTTGTGGAATTTCTCATGGCTTAAGTAGAGCTTAGTAGGAATGCATCTTTCCAAGAATTTCTCCAGTATCTTTAATGTCTACATGAAGTTGTCTCCATAGGGTGTAAAATCATCCATGTACACCTCTAATCCCTCATTTATCAAGTTTGCAAAAATACTGAATATGGCCCTCTGGAATGTAGCAAGTGCATTACATAGCCTGAAAGGTAATACCCTGTAAGGAAACATCCCCCAGGGGCAGGTGAAGGTAGTTTTATCTTGGTCTTCACGGGCAATTTGGATTTGGTTGTAGCCACTGAAGCCATCCAGGAAAGAGAAGAATTTTTTGCCTACTAATGTATCTAGAACCTGGTTGATATATGGAAGGGGAAAATGATATTTTTGCATTGCTTTGTTAAGTTCTCTGTAATCGACACATCTATGCCATTTCCCATAACTTTTAGGAACCACAACTAATGGAGAAACCCATTCACTATCAGATATAGGATACATGAAATTTACATCTAACAGTTTTTGTAGTTCGTCTTTAACAACATCCTTTAGGTGGGGATTTAATCTTCGCTGAGGTTGTCGAATGGGTCTTGCATATTTTCTAGTGTAGATGTGGTGCATACATAATTGGGAGTCAATCCCTTTAATATCAGGGTAATCCCAAGTGAAGGCACCTTCATATTTCCTAAGGATTTGAATAAGCTTTTACTGCTAGTCAGCATTCAAGCTTTTGTTAATATTAAGGACATTTCCTGGCAAAATTTTAATAGGTTTATTGTTATAGACTTTTGTTGTTGGTATTGTTTGGTCATTGATATCTTTTAAAGGATCTTCTTCAATTTCATTATCAAGGACTGCTTCAATCATGTGACATTTTAGATTAGATACAGTAGTTGGGTGGTTAATGTAAGTGTTTATTATACCATCTTTTGTTTGGTTCTTAAATTCAAGAGAATCTGTTACAGTTAGTGGTGATCGAATATTTTCGGCTAAATATGTTAAAGGTTGCTTCCTAGTTTTTATTATGGTTACGCTTGGCTGAGCTGGAGGGTATAAAGCTAGGTTATTCAGGTCATTTCCTTTGGCTATAGTCATACTGCCTGCTTCACATCTTATATAAGCATCTACGGTCACTAGCCAAGGTATTCCTAATATTAGAGGATGTCCATCTAGTCGGCTTCTAGGATTAAGAGTCAAGAAATATGTTGGGTACTCCCAACAATATACAGAGACCATTACATCTTGTAATGTCCCCTCCCATTTGATAATTGAACGGTCAGCAAGTTCCAGCAAGGTCGTAGTTGGACCTAAGGCCTTGATTCCAAGTATCTAATAGGTTGTTGTTGTGAGAATATTAATGGCTACCCCTAGATCGATTAATGCGTTGGGAAAGGAGCATCCATTTAATTGTACTATAACAATAGGGTTTCTTGGGTCTCCATATTTCACCGGTATCTATTTTATTAATAATAAATCAGACAATGTTCTGACTATGTGGATAGTTGGGGTTACCTTTATTTTCCTCGTAGGCTTTTTGGTACACAATTCCGTAATGGTTTTTGCATAGATTGGAATGTCCTAAATAGACTTGAGGACGGGTATTTTTACACAAACAATTTTTAATTCTGCCAGGAGATCGAAGTCGGGATATTCAATTGGGCGAGGTATAATCAATCTTTTTGGGAATGGCAGAGAAAAGGTAATATTCTGTTCATGGCCTTTTTTCTTGACTGTATTCTCCCTTTGACGTGTTTGTTCTACAGGTAGTGGTTCTTCAAATTGCATATTTATATCATCCTCTGGTGTGATTATTTTTCCAAACCTCATTTTGAGTTCATTACATTCTCTCAACTCGTTTTTTGGATCCAAACCTTCAATAATTTGTACCGACTGGATTGGTCTATTGTTAGGATTTGTGTTGGGTTGGGCTAGGAGTTGCAATTCTAGATTGGGTTGAGGATTTTGCTGCAATGTATAAGGTGCTGGTAGCGTAGGATGAGGTAGGGGGACTATCCCTACTGGCTGGTTCATAGGTCTTTGCCAGCTTTATTGCCATTTTTGGTTTTGTGAAGTGGAGGGGGACCATTGAGATGGATATGGATTGTTCTACCAAAATGATGGAAAATAAGAGGAATTTCCCCAACTATTGTTCGGATTAATTGATTCGACCAAGGTGGCATAGAAAATACTTGTGGTTCCCAATTAGGAAAGGGTGGCTAGTTCTTCCATGTAGTTCTTCTGTATTGTTGAGAATTATACTGTGAAGGCTGAAAGAATGAATATGGGTTGGTAGGCATACCTGTTTGCCATTCTTACCATTGGCAACACTAATTTAACAGGTAGAATGGTTTCGCCTCTTCCCCTGCCTCCTTGAAGACTTTTTTAAATCCTAGGAGCGACGAGAAATTTTCTGTGGCATGTTCTTTAGTGCATATGGCACAGGTCTGTACCATATCCAGTGGGCATTCTTTATGATTATGTTTGTTCCTGCATCGAGGGAAAAAAATAACCATGTTCTCTTCTGCTTCGACCTTCTTCTGCTTAGATTCCTTGATGTCTAATTTTGTTTTGAAGGTTCGTAGGATATCCATTTTGAAATCTTCCAGCAGGTTTCCAATTTCAATACGAGTAATTCTTCCACTAGAGACTTTGTTGTCCTTGGTGATCGTATCACGTTCAACTAGTTTCAGTCTTGTACTACCCCTCGAGCACCTGATAGAGGAATCAATGATGTTAGCATAGTATTCTTGATAGATATCACCTTTACCCATGATATTTAGTGTCTCTATCCACTGGTCTTTCATCCCCTTAATCATCGTGGTTTTTAGAACATTATCAGGTAGATTTGCATAGGGAGACCTTTGGAGGTTATATTAGAAATGGTCCACATACTCTTCCAAAGTTTTGCTAGGCCTTGCTACCATTTGGAATATCTCATCTTCTATTTCTCTAGATCTACAACAATCTTGATATTTGTTAAGGAAGGCAATTTTCATTTGGCTCTAGTCACTGATGGTGCTTCCACCCAGTCCCATAAACCAATGCAGGGTTGCTCCCTTTAAAGTGGAGGGAAACAACTTCAGTTTCTGTGGGTCAGTGGTGTAATCATAACCCCAACATAGGACATCGAATTCACATAGGAATGCATCTAGATCATCTGAAGTGAGTCCATGAATGGTAGGAATATTTTGTAAAGGGATGGCTTTCATGGGGGTGTTGACAGCTGTGTCAACAATAGGATACAGTAATGTAGAGGTCTGGGGTGTTTATGGATTATTGGTCATTGGATAAAAGATATGATAGTATCCTTCTGGGATCTCTAGAGCTAGAGAGTTGTCCCTAGGATGTCTAGAAGAGATGGGAATGATCCTAACAACACTCCCTTGATCTGGGATACTGGGTGTCCTTTGCTCAATTACCACCTCAGGAGATCTTGGTTCTGCTAGTTTGACCTCAAACTCCCCTCTTTCTCCTTCTCCTTCATAGACGTTGCAAGAATTCCCTTCTTGTGTGGGAATTGACCATGAATCTTCAATATCTTAGAAACTCTATTCAGTCCCTTTAGTTTTACTATGGACCTCATTGTATCCTACAAATGGTGAGCCTGTGGCCCGAAGGGAGACAATAGGTTTTCTAGAAGCAATGATTCGGGGACCTACTGATGGTTGAGATTCAATGTTTCTTAAGATGTCATTGATAAAAGTGGATCGTCCAAGGGTCACCGGTCCCTTATATTTTTCACGTTTGGGATGTGGGATTGTATTTTTTTCTGGTCTTATCTTCTTAGTCATTCATGCAAAGAAAATTCAAATGTTTAATTCTACGTTAAATCCTAGAAATTCTACTAGAAAGCGGGTGGGGGAGCAGGCATTTTACTTGCTCTATACGCAAGTTCTTACCTTGCATTTTTAATACCCAGTTATCTCTCAGCAAACAAACATCAAACACCTACTTTACTTTTCTGTAATTGTGCTGAAATGTGGGTGGAGGAGCACACACTTTACTTTCTTGTTACATAGGTTGTTACCTTCTATTTTCAATACCCAATTCTTTCCCAGCAGCAATTATCAGATATACATCACTCTTTGTAAAATGGAGACACTCTCCCCAGTGATGGCACCAAAATGTTGGGTGCTAAAAGGTGTCTTTTAAAACTCCTAATTACCTCACATTAATTATCAACTGGGGCAAGTCCTTTTATTCCAAGAGTGTACAAAATATGTGCAAGCTATAAATCTAGAGAGTAATGTTTCTTCAAAATGAAATATAAAAATCTGATACAACTCAAAAACCACAACAATGAACAGAAATATTACAATAAGACTTAATCTTCAACTGAAACTATAATCAAATCTCAAACAAGCAATTCCATTGACAATAGCGTGAACCAAGAGCGTAGTAGCATTAACCAATCTCTTCTATCTGATTCTATCTAAATCACACTCAATCTCAATTAAGCAATTCAAATGGAAATGATGTCAAACAAGAGTTCAGTAGCATTAACCAATCTCTTTCAGTTGATTAGATGCTAACCACACTCTTATTGTAATCAATATGGTTCACTATCTTAACTACTAATTAATTTAGTCTACAATAAGTATAATTAGAATCAAATGACCATGTTGTGAAGCATGTAAAGAAAATGTACCAACTTAAATATAGGAAATCAGTAAACAACTAATAAGATAAACTCACAGAAAATGGGAAAAATATCAAACCAATCAAACCTTCGTGAATTAGAAATATATATAACACGAAGGATAGCAATTTGATCCACTAGAGGCTATCCCCTTAGCCACTAGTGAATACTGTTAAGCTACTTCAGAGAATATGAATGAACAACAACGTAAATTATATATTAACCATTGAGGTCAATTTTCATTACAATATGGTCATGTTCCTCCAAAAGAAAAAGTTTGTACTGTAAAATTACAATTTGAAATGAACAGAAAGTCGATCCCCTTTCCTCCTGCAATTTTTACCTTTATAGTCAAAAAGAGGTAAAAGATAAATGTGATCCCTTAGGATCCGGAGATCCTAAGGGATTCACAATTGAATATTATCTTTTAAGGCCCTTCATATTTAGCATTGATCCTCTTGATTCGTGCTCTGACCTGACCGTAACCGACGTGCCTCATTCTTCCTTTGTTGGTTTATGTTGTTCCATCTATAGGGAACAACAAGTGTTGCTTCTGTTGTTTCTATGCATAAAATGGAATAAAAGTTACTTACGGTGGCTAAATCTTAATCGAGAGCAGTTTATTCATTTCTTATCATAATCCATCAATATGCTAGCATATCAAGATATGAAAGAGATAAGAAAAGAGGAAAAAGGTGATGGAATTAAGAGTAAATACATACCAATTGTGCAACTCAATAGAAATGTACTAATTGGGATCCAGTCATTCCTTTTATCCAAATACTTGTATCAGTTGACTAGGAAGTAGTTGTATTCTGAGGTCAAACACAATTGTATGTAAGGAATGAACTATTTTGTTTTATCTTTTGGACATAATTCCATCTACTAAGGCACTTATGTACCTAACCATTTTTCTTTCCCGCTCTATAAGAGAGTAGTCTAGATATGAAATATATTGATATTTGTCATATTCAAAGTCATTATCTAAGAAACAATAAGATAATATGAAACTAAAATTGTATGGAGAGGGCTTGGATTATATCTATCAAATGACGATAGGTTATTCATTTGCAAGGTTGTGATTAAGATAAATATGTTAGTTGGGAACGAGTTGTAACTTAGGCCAAGAATTGGTATACTAGTATAGGTTGACTTGGAAAATATTGTACCATAAGTCTAAACATCAATGTTGGCATAGGCTTTCACCTATTTATCATCTTGTGGACACATTTCCATCTGTTGAGACACATGGGTACCTAGCAAAGGTGCTTGCCAATTCTATAGTAGAATGGTCTAGATATAAGATGTACCAATGCCAATCCTACAATGGTATTTTACAAAGAAAATGGAGGAGATGAGGCACATTATAAAATTTTACAAAATAAACTCAAGTACTATTTCAACCATTAATTTCTTAAACAATGAATCATTCATTTAGTGTACATTTCCCCCCAAAAAAGAGATTACATGCCATAACAGAGGTTGGAGTGGGGAGGCTAAAACAAGAAGAACTTTATAATAGAAAAAATTTTATTTACAAAGCTACCAAATACATTAAATTCATAATGCATCTCATACCTCAAGCTTGAGTTTTTTGAGATCCCATTGTCTCCTCTTCATTCATAAATTTTTCTCTTCCATTCTCCAAGGTTCATAGAAAATAAAGGTCAATAACATGGGTGGTTGTCACTATAGCACACAAATATTTAACATCTCAATCAATATGTCTAAATGACCTTCATCATGTATTCTAGCAACAACCAAGAAAACAATCTCTTATGAATGCAAAAACATGAAATTTAAAGCAATGCATGAGAAAGTGCCTTTGGTAAATCCTTGGAAATGGTGCCAAAAATGACATGACTTTAATTACCTTTCTAATTTATCCGAAATACAAGAAAAATAATGTGCATTTAATTTTCAACCCACAACTCATATAGAGTTTGCCAGTTAACATGCACTATATATCTAGAATCACACTTTTAACTTTCATTAATTCGTTTTGTATTTTTAGTATCAATTATTACTTTTTCTAATAGAGTATAAGAAATTCATAAGGGTGGAAAGGTTTTATAACTTTAAAAGTAAAACAACTAAAGCTACTTGTAGGAAAGTAAACATGTTTTAAAGAAGCTAAACATGCTTGCTGAAAATTAGACATGCTTGAACGACATTAAACATCACACTCACAAAATTGAAATAACACACTTCTATCTAGTGAGGTTAGGAAGGTTAACAATGTAACCCCCAGCATGGGTAGAACAAACGACATAGGAAGAAAATGAAAAGACTAATTCTTGCCAAGATAATCCTCATTTTTACTTGAACTAACAAATGTAATCATGCATTAAGAACACTTATTCAATAACATAAATCAGTGGACGACAACCTAAAATGAAAGAATTTCAAATCAAAAGTAAATATGAATAATCAATTGATTACATAACTATTCGTCAATAATTAATTTCAATGATATCACAACTAGAAATTACTGACATAAGTAAATAAATTTTATGTGAATACATAACTTAGATAATTAGGAAACTAGTGTTGGAAACTAGATCACTACTCAGAGCGTGGGGTGAATGAATAGTGAAGGCACTTATAAATTTTTCTCCAATTAATTATTCTTTAACCATGCAGAAGCTAAAACACATAAACATAGATCAGAGCATCAAATATAGACATGAAACCATAAAATAAATCAACACAATGGACACAAGTATGTATGGTGGAAAACCCTCTCCAAGGAAGAAAAGCCACCCATTGCTGTTGTTGTTAGGAAAAATAAATGGAGGGGGGTCGGGCGGGCGGGGGGTGGTGGGGTGTGGTGAATCAATATTTTCAAACCAATAAACTTTTCATTTCATATTATGAATTTTGTACATGACTTTACAGAAAGGAACTTACATGTGTACGCAAATGTTCTTAAGACAACTAACGTACATCCAATAAACTTATGTTTTAGTTAATTCATCATTTGTTTGTCTTCAACTAGTGCATGAATTATTTATTAAAAATTAGACAGCTAGTGACCATTTGTGGTAAGAACAAGATAAACCATCACACATAAGAAACAAAAGGAACACTAGGACTTAAGGTGGAAACTCAATGTCGAAAAAAACCACTTTCTACTGTCATCTCTAACTTCTCTATAATATAAAGAAAAATATTTTTATAATATTGTACTAATGCAGATTCATACTAGTACACAGGAACCCACCTACGGAACATTACAACCCTCACTCATTCTTTACCTCCTACTTGAAGGGAGCTCCAACCCTCTGATCTGATTACCAACTACTATTGGTAGGAATCTTTGACTTCCTTACTGAAGGCTCCAACCCTCAACAACATTTGTGGAACACGTTTCATGAATTTTCACACGTGATCCACCTGATATAACACATCAAAACTTGTAGGCCACATTTCTTCAAAATTTCCGATTGGACTCACTACCAACACTTAAGCTCAATACCAATAATCAAACTATAACTCATCATTGTAACACAATCATCAATCTCTGACACAAATGAATCAACCAATCACTTAAACCCAATCAACTAAAATTTAATCAAAACTCAAGAAACCAACTAAAACAGTCAGATCATTGTAACCATAATATCAAACATCATATTGCACATCACAAAAACCATATTTTGCTACTATAAATCATGGTCAACCATCTGTCAAAATGTATACACTACTTTTTCGAAACAAAACCACATGTGTACACATCTTCTATGAAGCATACCCATGTACAAATATTAAAATTTTGAAGATTGAAAATTGGACAACTGCCATTCTGAAAAAAACACTGAATCATACTCAAATCTATTGCAACACTTTGAACCAATCACAAAACTGTCTCTGATCTTCAATCACAATCAACAAGTAATCCTAACATTCTTCAATCAATCAATCCAAAATCAAACATCATTATCTAAACCCATATCATCAAGAAGACTTCATTTACAAATAATAAAAACATGTATGAACTGACATATTTGACTAAACATGCCTTCATCAAAATCCCTACTTTCTAGATGCACTTTCCTCAAAGCATATCCATGTGTGTACAAATTTTTCAGGAAACAAGCCAGCATGTTGCAACTTACCAAAAAAACATCCACGTGTGTACACGTCTTGCAGGATATAAAACCCACGTACAGATCTACAAATTCATAATCACTTCTTCACTGTAACATAGAACTTTAGTCATCCCTAGATCTCGACATACACAAAAAATCACGCATTAAGATGCCATCAACACAAATAAATTCATCTCACAATCCTAATAGTCATTTTAGATTTATTGGATCTTACCCATCATTAAACGCTCAGGTGCATACTTAGTTTAAATCAAGAAAAGCATCAAAATCCCATAACATGCATATTTTCTTTAGATCTAACTATTCATAATATTTCCATCACTTTCACACCTTACACACTTTGATCTTTACCACCTTATATAGTTTATTTTGTTTCAATACCACACGTCAAAACCATACTCGAGCCAATGGTTTTCTTAGATGGGATCAAAACAACCATTCTTGGGCTCAATACCATAGGGAAATGCCATGGTAAATACCCTTGGTATTTAGAATACTACAGTATGGAAACATTATGTGCCTTTGCTTCTTTAAACATCTGTGTATACATTACCTTGCTTTGATGAACACACGTATAGATCTTCAAATCTTCACCTTTATCAAACTTGTGATTCTAATTTGTGAACCTTTGTCCCATCATTCTATTATTCTATTCCATCACTTTGTCACCTCTTAACTGACCTGTGCATTCATCTAGTTACAATATAGTTGTTCTGTTACAAGTGAGTTTCCATCAAGGACAACACATGCCTCATAAGGCTAATAGTTGTGCTTCTCAAATTCTATTATGCCAAAGAATTCTTTACATAGAGATAAAAATATGGCTACTATCAAATGGAGGTTATTTCTCATGGAGATCTATGGGTTACCATTCTTTGAAGGTCACCATGATCAATGATACTCGCCCAGTTACTCCTAAACTATTAATTGAGTCTACAAAACTTAATCTGCCGGAAGCCACCATGACCAATGAGACTCGCCTAGCTTTTGTCAAACTATACAACCACCTTTGGATTGAGAAAATTTCTCACTTATATTTATTTCTCTTGAGTCTATCCTCTCCACTCCTCTATGTGGTTCTCATTTCAAAATATTTTAGATTGGAACTGAGGAATACTCAACGTGAGTGCTACAACAAGATATCTTCAAAGCACACAATGTAAAAAAATGTCCAACCTCCAATATGTCACAATAAAAAAAAATCTCTTCAAAGCACTACTCCAATCCAAACTTCATCTTCTCACTCACTGCACAAGTATGATTGCTGAAACATACTCTACTATATGACGTAATACCTGCAAACTTCTTTAAAAAATCTAAAATACAATCCTCACATATCTTTTACACTCTTCTCCAATCACACACTCACTCCAAACACTAGGAGAACCAACCAAACTATTATTGAGTTATCTCCAATATATAGATGAACTAAGGTTCTCATCTCAATAAATACAAAGAACTACTGCGCCCCACAACTCTATTCATATGCTTGATTTGATCTATATTTATTTCATTGACTTTATAAAACCACTAAATCCACTTTTTATATGATATATTCAAGTTTAATTAACTTCTAGAGGCCCCACGAACTTTTCCGACCATAAAACAAAAAGTTTCAAACAAGAATGTTGTCACAATACAAAAAATAGGTGACCAATGTGATAAAGCTAAAATAAAAATCATGAAAATTCTTGGTTGCACACATAACCTTCGATCCATGTGACTAGAACATCACAGTTTCTCCCATAGGCATGTATGTCAGTGACTAGAGCTTTTCAGCTGCTCCCACGGGCTTGGCTCAATGTGATTGGGGAGAAATCTAAGGAAAAACAATGAAACATCAATCTAGAACCTCTTTTAGCTGATGGATCATCCTCTTCAGCTCTTGATCACTTCTTCAAGCCTCTCTGACAATTCTATAATTGATGACATAGGTCAAGGATAAGCCAATGACATGCAAGACCTAGTATGCAAATGTGATCACCAAGATCATCACCTCTAGCTCCTCAAGAAGCAACCACAACATCTCGAACACATCCAACACTTGTAGCAACATCATTATCATTTGTAGCAACATCTCCAACTCCTGGAGTAGTAGTGTCATATCATCCAAATACCTCCAACACTGATAAAGTTACCTCCATCACATACACCATCATCTCAACCCATGTAGCAACATATCCAATGTCTCTAAGACATGTGGAGACATATGCAACACACCTAGCAGAAATCTAACCACTTGTAGCAACACCATATTTAATCAACTAAACATGTCAAACGCAATCCAACACCACATGTAGAATCCATTTCCAAATCAATTCCACAAGGTCTATTCATAAGTGTTTTTACATCAATGCCAACCAATAAGATCATCGAGCCAAACATCCATCACACGTGCATATGAAAAGAAGCTTCATGACCATGGTGACATTAATGCAAACACTACAATGCCAATAAACTCCCCATTTTGCATTGATTCCAGCCTCAATCCAAAATCTAAGGTTGATCTCCATACACTCTCCAAAAACTAAAGATGCAACTCTGAAGCTGGTCTCTATCCATCCCAATTCTCTCCCACTTTGACACTAATGGCAAAGGGCCATACAAAAACTAAATAATAATGTCAGTAATGTCATATGAGAGTAGGAAAATGCATGTCATACTCACCACCACACTAATGAAACCCAGAGAAGTATCTCCTGCAAGGTAAACATCTGAAACAAGGAACTCTATTGCAAACACCTCTAGCCAATATCATGCAAACTCTAAATACTAAACATGTTGCGCCAAAGTGTGCAATGAATTTGTAATCACATTCTCTCTTATGATGTAGAAACACATCTGTTTGGTGCAATAAGCCTCCTTTACAAGTGCAAGAGACTCCGCCTCATGAACCATGACTCCAACTAACTTTGGACAAGATATATAATGAATTGCAATACAATATAATGCTTCATGGAGAAAATACATGGTTGAGAAAATTACATAAGGATGACATATGACTTCTCTATAAGCACTCCTATCACCAACCATGACTCTACCGATCAAATTTTATATCATGCACCCAATGTAATTGGGATACATCAAAGATATACAAAATAGAACATGACTTGAACAACCATTCACCCATACATAGCTAATGACAAATCATACTAGATACCATGGGCCTCTCCATGAGAAATAACCCAACAAGATCGAAAAGTAAGAGTACATGGATTTTACATTTGCACACAATGGTGATCTCTTCTATAAATGCCTAAAACACGAGGTGACATGAGTACATGGCATAAATGAGTAATGATATATGCTCTCAATGTGTAGCAGCAACAATAGAACAACTAGCCACAACATATGTTAATGCATGGAAACTCAACAACTTGTCCATCACCATCCCATAAATACAGATCCTGCAGCAAAATCATGATAATCACTAGCATTCACCATGCTCCGTATGTGCATCAACAACAAAATAAATTGGTAGAAGCAATATAGAAATATGTCATAGTAGCAGCAATAAATATATCCACATCATCATGAAGTCTATCAACCATTAACATAATGCATCATTAAATTAAATCATGAGCAACACATAAAAGGGTAGCAACAACAACAATAACATAAGATCTAGCATTATAGCAATATTTGCATCACTAAACTCATCATCTCCTCGTCATAGGTGAGCAACATCATGAATAAGGTATAAGCAGTAAATCAGTGAGCAACAAAACATCTATACTTCACATATGAGCAGCAATATATATATCATCATAATTCATCCACATTAGCGCACAATATCTCATCCATTAGCATGCATTAAATCGTGAGCAACAACAAACATCCTTCTCATTTCTCATCCAACCAACAACACATGAGCAACAATATAAATCATCTAGAATAAAAAAATCATGAGCCATATAGTGCAAAATCTAGATGAGCCAAATCTAAGACATCATCTAATCTCCATAGAAATTACACATACATGACACCATACGACATAAACATCAACTATATAATGAAAAACATATGATCTTGCTACTATATGGAAGCAATATTAAAAACTTCATTCCTGCAACACACTCATGATAAATAAGGACAATAAAACTCCCATAAACTGAGCATGATGCCAGCAACTACAAGTGAATTTGGCAAAACGAATTCTCCCCCTCAATCTGTGATCCCCCATCACACCTAGACAATGCATATAAGAATAACTATATGGTTTCCATATCAACATTACCATGAACCGAAACCAAATCATATAGCTGCTCCAAAACTATTAACATATGTACATGGCTAAACAACTAAAACCAAACTACAATAGAAGTATATGTGAAAATGGAATCGCACTTGAAACCTCAAGGACTCCCCCTTAACACATGCATCTCGCACAATATGCATAATTTTCTTCACGTACACTTTCTGATATGATTTCACAATTCAATATTTCCATCCAGCTCATTATGCGACCATATTCTCTCCCTGAGACCATGTAGGCCCCAATTTTTGGTGGACATTCCTTGCTTCTCTTTTCTCCTCCAAACTTCCATATATTGGTCCTTCTTATTCTTATGTAGTTGGCCTAGCATATTCTCCTTCATCTGCTTGGATCTCCTTAAACAAATGGGAATCTTACAATCCTTGGCCTTATGGTCAATGTTGTCAAACACAAAACATGTAATGTGGGCAAGGAATAAATGAATAGGCTAATGTATTCTATTGGTACAATTTACATTCCTTGAATATGCCCCACAATCAATAGCCCTATTGCAAAATCATTACATGAAAAAAAAATTAACATAAAAATTATTATTATACCTAATGAATGAAGATTTGCTTTTCATGCATTCTTAGCGTTTCTTCTCATTTGGATTCTCCACTTGATGAGAGATATTAACCTCTCCATTTCTACAAATTTATACTATGTGTCCACAAACTCCACAGTTATAACACTTCCCTATTTTATTCTTCTTCTTTGGCCTCCCCTTATTTTTTTTCTTCATGCATAGTTGGTGATTTTTCTGTTGATTCATCATTTTCTTTCTACCATTCACTGCTCCAATAATTATTGATTTTCTTATAGGTGTTTGAGAACTGGTTTTGAGCCTCTCTAATTCTTCTCTTGTAGATTTTGCTTTAGCCTTCAATTCCTAGAACCCATCCTCCAATTCATTGTATTGATTCCTCATTCCAATTAGAGTCTTGATTCCTCGTAGCTAAATTTTTCAATATGAAATTTATTCTTTGTATGCACAATCCTATTCCTTTAACATTTGTAGTAGCATTTGTTGGTCTTTATTTTCAGCCCTAAGTCTTTGAAAAATTGCTTCTAGTGCCTTCACCTTGAATTGCTCATGTTTTTTTCCAACCCATATCTTCTTGTTTTTCTTCAAGATTGATGCTCGATCAACCACTATAATCACTAGCTCATTCATCTTCTTGTGAGGAGGATTTATTTTTTACTACAATAAAATTAGAATCCTTTGCATTTTTCTCCATTTCTAAGAAATGCAATTTTCCTGCAAGAAACAAGTTCTGCAACTTATACAACATTTATTTCGAAATCTCACAATGATTCACATTCATGCTATCATATTTTTAAATACTATTCAAAATAATATTTTTAGCCAAATCATTAGATTCATCTTTGATTCCATACTCAAATAATAGAAAAATATCTTCATCAATGGATAAAAAAAATGAATCCAAATTCACTCTCCTAGTTATAAATTTACCTTTGTGAAGTACTGGAATTCCTTGCTGATCCATTTAAGAAAATTTGCAAAAACATTTTCAAAAGAAAAAACCAATATCCGCTCTCCATCAATCAAGTTTCACCTGAGAACTTGGCTCAAATACCCATTGTTGGAAACTATATCAGTATTGAGGGGGGGCAAGGAGAGCATTGAATCAGTAGCAAAGGCACCTATAAATTGTTCTCCAATTAGTTAATTTTTAACCATGCACAATATGAAACATATAAACATTGATTAGAGCATCAAATATAGACATCCAACCATAAGATAAATACAAAAAATGGACACAAGTAAGTCTGGTGAAAAACCCTTTCCAGTGCAAGAAAAACCACCTGATGCTGCTACATTGTCCAAATTCTATTATGTCAAACAATTATTTACATAGAGATACAAATTTGGCTACTATCAAATGGATACTATTTCTGATTTGGATCTATGTACTAGAATCCCCTGAAGGCCACCACGATCAATGATCGTCACTTGATTACTCATGAACTATCAATCGACTCTATAATCCCTAATCTACTAGAAGCGACCACGACCAATGAGCCTCACCCATTTTCTGTCAAACTCTCCAACCACCGTTGGATTGATAAAACTAATCACTTATATTGATTTCACCGGAGTCCACCAACTCCACCCCTCTATGTGGTTCTCATTTAAAAATATTTCCTACAAGAACCAGGAACTGCTCAACATGAGCACTGCAACAACACATATTCAAAGCACATAATAAAAAACAAATCTCCAACTTCCAAAACGCCACAATTAACGAAAAAAACTCTTCAAAACACTACTCTAATCCACACTTCATCTTCTCACTCAGTACCCAAGTATGATGCTTGAAACAAACTCTAATATGAGCTACAACACCTACAAATGACCTTAGAAATTTTGCAATACAATCCTCACAAACCTTGCAGACTATTATCCAATTTCACACTCACTCTAGACACTAGGAAAACCAACCAAACTATCATTTAGCTATCCCTAATATGTAGATGAACTGAGGTGCTCAACTCAATAATTACAAAGAACTATAGGGCTCCATAACTCCATTCATATGTTTTATTTGATCTAGATTCAACTCATTGACTATATCAAACCATTACCTTCACTTACCATTTGATATCTTCAACTTTTATTAACTTTTGGAGGCCCCACAAACTTTTATGAACATAAACAAAAAAATTCCAAACAAGAATATGACAACAATATAAAAATTAGCTAACCAACACAAGAAATACAGAGAAAAACTCATGAAAATGCTTGGTTTCACACATGACACTTGTTCTATGTGACTATAACATTGCATTCAATCCCATAGGCATGTCTTCTAGGGACTGGCACTTTTTCAACCGCTCCCAGAAGATTGGATCCATGGGACTGGGGAAAAATATAAGGAAAAACTCTAAAACATCAGTCCATGACCTCTACTAGCTGATGGATCATCTTCTTTAACTCCTAAACACTCCCCCAAGCCTCCTTGACAAGTCTACAACTAATGACATAGGCCAATAACAATTTAGTGACATTCAAGACCTAATCTGCCAACCTCATCACCTAGTAGCACTCTGACCAGCTAAATTAGTAGCATATACAATCAAATTAACATGTCAGCCTCAAACCAACATCACATGTAGAATTCATCTCCACTTTTGAAGCTTTGTAGAAAAAAAGTTATAGCAAAAATGCCACGATGACATATTTGCAATGGAATTCTTGAGCCTGCAAAAACCCTAACCTCCTCAGCTCATATCTTTGAAAATATAGAAAGACAATATATTCAATTTTACGTAGGGTTGAAAAAGCTTTTGGCTCAAATGGGTTTTAATTTCAAATTCTGAAAGTTCATAGAAAACCAGGTATAGTAAAAATACCTCGATGACCTGTTTGAAGTAGTAAAACCCTAGAATCCAAAGCTCCAATGCCAAATGTTATGAAACCAGCTCACAAAATATAAGAAGATATATATCAACAATTTCAAAATATACCTCCTCAATGGGGAAACCTCCTTTACATTACACAAATCAATAATTCTTCGATGATGCAAATGACATGATCACGTTTCTATATATTGGAGTCTAAGGCTTCCCAATATAATTGGAGCCTACATAACAATAATATTGGAAGGGAACAACAATAGCAATAGTGGGCATCTATGGGGTACAATAATAACAATATGGTGACTATATGGGCACAGCAATACAATAATGGGGGTTTCACTAATAACAATAAGGGGCTACACTAATATTATATGAACCTAACAAAATCCCCTCGACTATTTCTAGTCATAAGTATGTTGAAATCAATTCCAACTAACGGTTCCATCAAGAAAAAAATCCATCACACATGCATATGAAAAGCAACATCATAACCATATTGACATCAATACCAACACTACAATTATAACAACTAGAAAAGAGAGTTGTAAAAGTCCTCCCACCCCCTTAAACTATATTTCATTGTGGGAGGTGTTACTTATCAAATTAACCCAACCTATAATATATGTCATGAAGATGGGGTTACAAAAAATCTACTTTTTTAACAGTTTCAAAATTAAATTAGGATACCTCCATCACATTCAACTCATTGAGATATTTTTTATGATATAAATTTCGTCTCAATTCAACTTCCCTATTTAAGTTTATGCTCCCTCCAAGTTTAACCAACCATATTAAGTCATGTTAGCATTGAGTTTCGAGATGGTGCCCACCTGGCACTATAACCTCAACTAAAGTGTAGATGCCACGTGGACCTTCCCAATTATTTCCATTTCTGGGTCCTTGAATATTGTAGTGGGCATACACTAAGGGTTTCATGTATCATATCCCACCCCCAACCCTAGCCCATTGCTTTGTTAACTCATGATGAAAAAGGGGAGCCTTTGGATAAACATATGGGTCATTAATCTAAACTAGCTTAGATATGAGGGTGATCCAATAAGGGGTGGGAGAATTTCGTTAATCGATATTCCTAACAAAAGGAAATTTTAATACATTTTCCATCACCACCCCACTGCCACATATCATTCTATATTACACTATACACAGTTTAAAGTAATGACTTATTGATAGTGGAAGGTGGAAATGTTTGACACCATAACCATGGAAAAAGTCAACTACCTTTTCATCAATGTTCATTAAACACTCAAACCTCCAACACTGAGTATTCGGTGGTTGTAAGGTTACACAACAACCACATCATCTCTACGACACTTAGAAATTCATTAAGAACAACCCACCTCCATGTAGAGGTCATACTTTATGGCCCTTAGTATTTTAATAAGAACATTGCAGCTCACAACGGTCTTGACTTTAGTTATCAAAACCCGAAATTCATGAAAAATTAAGAAAGGTTGGAAAAATATATTTAACATGTATATTCTTCTTTTGTTGATGCTATGTAGGTGAAAACACTGAGATGAGGTTCAACTACTCAGAGACCATTCTAATATTTATGCGACAGGTAAAATTCAAAATGTATGAAGTAAAATAAAATAGGAAAAAATACATTAATTGTAAGAAAAATAAAGGAAACCATTTTAACTATTATGATGTAAAAACATGTCTATTATATTGTGCAGAGATATAAAAATCACAAATGGAATAAAGCATGTAAATGTCAAACACTAATTTTGGGGGAAAAGGTAATTTTCTATAGAAACAACGTTAGGGAATCTACTTGGTCTCTTTGCTTTTAAAATTCATATTTAGGGTCTTAGGGACATTGCAACACTTTAGATAAGACTAATCATGCATTGGATCTAAATTTGGATGAGTTATAGATGCAAAATGCAAGGTACTACGCGAGTCTCTTTTTTGCTATAGGAGACAGTCCAATGAGCAGAAAAATGAAGTAATGATGTGTTTCAAAGATCTAATGAGGCTAGTGAAAGCTGAGGAATGACTAAGAATTCATTTCCATGTAATTGTATCTATGAAAGGAATGTTTATTCGATGCGTGGATGTTTGCAATGTCTATGTGTCTATATAAAGTAGGAAATTCTACAAGTACAACACACACAAAAATATTCAACAACGAAATATCAATAAAGAAAGTAATTTATAATTCACAAAAATAGATATTATAGAATCCAAATGATTACTATAAAATGAAATATCTACCATATAATGTCTATTATTGGATAGGAAATATTATAAGAAATAACCTAATTAGCCCTACACAAATTAATAGTAATTGCAAATGAAATTGTAGAAATAAGTAAATGAACAAATGTATGGAGAAATAATAGTACATGAGAAGTATTGAGAACCTAGCATGGGCCCTAATGTAAGGACTCTCGAATTCTTGAAGGAAAAATAATATGAGAACCAATAATGTCTTTCGTTGACTTGTAAAAGTGTTAGCAAATTAAAAGTTGTAGATTTGGAACCTACAAGTTAAAGCCTCCACTAACTTAGGTACTACTAGCTTATTCTAACATTATATATACCTCCTAGAGGGATACTCGATCCCTCTATATATACAAGGTGAATGAGGGTAAACCTCTTTGAAAGGAGGATTTCCTTCACTCTGAAATCCCTAAAAAATAGGATCATTCTCCCTAAGTGGTCTCACAACTAAGGTGAAATGGGACTTATGATATACCAAATTCTGAGGTGAAAATCAAAGGAGAGGTTTGATGTGCCTAGGAAAGGTCAAATGGGACTTATTGTATATCTAATTTGGTGGTGCATCACACCCTCTGTTGAAATTGTTTCTCATCCTCTATGAAATCTATTATTATTCATTTCTCCATTTTTCCTCATTCATTTGCCTGATGACATGTTTAACACCCCATTTTATGTTGGAGGTGGCTATACCTACTGGATAAAATCCTACATTTGTCTCAATTTCATGCCACTCTCTCGATTCTTCCTCTTTTCTTCAATGTTCTTGAAGTCCTAACAAGAAACTAGGATTAAACTTGAGTTTGATTCATTGTGTCTCACGTTTCTAGATGATTGTTTTATATAAAGAGGTTTTTTCTAGTGCGTTGTGTAACCTATCAAGGTAATAGTATTCCTTGATCTCAATAGTGTAGGGAGAATTATTCCATATCTTTTGGAAAACCCATGAAACCTCTTATCCCAATAGTTTGAAGGTATCCTCAAAATGGAGGATGGAATCTACCTACCTCTATTTGCAAATATTCACCGTTTTAGTGTCCTTTACTTAATTGCATGGGGAGAAGTGATTGTGGATGGGTTAGGGTGCCTTTTTCTGATCCAAAGTGGTTCTTCCAACTCTGTGTCTATGGGTATCTTTACTTCCTCTACATTGATCTCTTCATGCCCTAGAAAAGATTCTAGGGCCATTAGTTTTGTCTCTCGAAAAATATGAATGTGTGCCCCATATGGTCATATTAGGTAGCACCAAGTTATGCATGTAAAGTTTAGAAATATTGACCTTGTCTTATGTGTTGTACTTCAAAAAAAATCAATAAATTCTTTAACATCATGTAGAGGGAGTGACCCTCTTTGTCCAAGCATTTTAATCTAAAATTGGAATCACTTCTCCTTTCGAAATAACGAGTAAGTTTTTGGATGGAATCTAGAAACTCTCTGCTTATATGGAAAGGTGTTCAATAATGCCTAGGTTGGTTTTAAGAATTGTAGCTTGAGTTTCTTTCTCTTGCAACAGTACTTGGGTGTTCTTTAGTCGGGAACTTATCTTATTTTTTTCTCTTTGTGGGTGATCCCTTTCAATTTTCTCATCAAACTTTAGGAGTTCCATCTTCTCTCTCATATTTTTCGTTTCATCCTATATCCTTCTGACAATAGAAACTCCATTATATTCTATAAAATTATTCCATCTATGAGTTCTACCCTTTTCATATTCAACCTCAAATAATAATATTGATGCTAAGTAAATAGGGAACTTTTCCTACCTCAATCTGAGAATAACAACAAGATGATACTTGGGAGATTCCTATGGCTCTACTATGTGTTCATATAGCCTTGTAAGCTATTCTTGTATCTCTACTATTTGCTCCTATAGCCCTGTAGGTTGACCACTTGGTCAGTCTATTTGTAATTGCAATGCCTTTCCCTTAGGAGGTGTGGTTATTACTACAAGGTGTACCACTCATGTCATTGGCCTCTTACCTTCTTCCTTTTAAGGCCCCTCTTTGTCAAGGCCTACAGTTTCTTTGATGGTTATAGGTGTGGGATATGGAGGATTAGAATGTCCATTAAATCATATTATACTATCCTTTATTCTTATGCATTAAATAAGAGGCTCACTTGGTCGACATGCCTTGAGTTTTATTGGAGTTTTTGGGGATATCGATGTCACAATAGTCTAATTTTTTTATCCCCTAAATTTTCTTCCTCTCCTTCCTGTGTTTTAGTGCTTTCTATTGATTCCTTATTTTCCTTTCTAGCTCAAATCCTTGGCATTTTGATGTCCTCCTAAGTCTCAACTATCTTTGTTACAGATTATGTTTGTGATGCTAGTACTATAGCATGGGTTCCTATCCTTGCTAGTTATATCATAGAATTATTTTTCTTAGAAGGTGACTATGATAACTTTCTCTGCTACTCTACTAACCTTGTTTTTTCCACTACATCTACCTATGCTTTTTCATATATTTCTAACTCTTCCAAATTTTTGTTAGATTCTTCTTGGGCTTCTAGGAAATATTGTTTATCGATGTTAATAAAATATACCCTAGGGAAATGGTTTTGTAAGTGTTCCAAGGAATCCATGACTATCAGTGCGATAAAGATATGATGACCCAAGTAATTATGTTTTCCCTCGTTTATGTTTGTGCTAATTTATTTCATTGATTGAAGGAGAAAATGTGGGATGTTAAGCCTCCCATTGACAGGTAAGTTTGTTTCGAACTTGAGTTTATATAGGGGCCCGAATAGGTAGGCATACAAAATACTTAGTTTCCCTTCACAGTAAATGTATTTAAGAATGTGATATGCAAACTCATATTGTGGGTGCTGTAGGATTTCTTCTAATTCCAATCTCATCTTCTTCAAGTTGCTCATCAAGGAGGAAAACTCCTCTTTTTGCATTAATTTATTCAAGTATCTCTTTCTTGCTGCATTTAATCCCCTTGGGAATGGTAGTGACTCAGATAATGATATTCTTAGCAAGATATATGATTAGAGCCTTGAATGCAGTAACTATTTCATGGCCTTCAGGATGTTTTAGGTTTAGGAGAAATTATAAGGCCATCTCATCATCGTAACCCCTTAATCTCTTAAAGAACCCTAGCCAATAATAGTTTTCCAAGATATCTCTAACCTTACGGTTTTGATGAATCCTAATTATATATTTGGGTTCCCCTCTATGAAATCTCATTCGCATGGTATTATTGGGTTGTGTTATACTCTTTCCATGACTAACCCACCTAGTTAACTGGGGGGTTAGAGGCAGTGCAGAGCCCCCTCTTCGTTGCGCTGATTACATAGAGGGGGGGTCACATGGGCAGCGGTAGCTTCCCCTATTGAGGAGGTTTGAGGGGGGCGTGTATGCTCCTTCTATGGGCTGCAGGGTAGCGCCTTGGGATATATTTTTTAGACCCTATATTAGGTGGGACAAACCTACCTATGGCTTTGTGCATGGTTTTAGCACATGGTTTTGGGCATGATGTTTTTTTGGTCCATGGTATTGGATGCTTTGGCATGTATATATATCTATTGTAACATTGAAAGGAACATAATGAAAAATCAAGCTGGTAGTTTTGGTTTTGGGATCTAGGGTAAAATCTTTGTGTATGTGTGTTTTATGTGTTATGCTCTCGCATTGTTTATTTTCTATTCTTGAAATTCGTATGCAGGTAATTTTTGTACCGGGTTAAAACCTACATTTGGTATTAGAATTGTTTTGGCTTCAAGGAGACACCTCTGTTGTTGAGGGGTTTTGCTTGGGCCTATGATATACCCTGTTCAATGGGAGATTTGTATCGATTCTGGTGGTGAAAGAAGATGGCGAGTAGTGGAAAGATAGAGATCGACAATTTTAATGGTCAGAGTTTTTAGTTGTGGAAGCTTAAGATGGAGGATTCGTTGGTGGATAAAGATCAATGGATCGTGGTGATTCAAGTTACTAAATCAACGGGAGTGTCTGATGAACAATGGAAGAAGTTGGATTGGAAGGCAAAGAGCACAATATGATTATGTGTCTCAGATTCAGTATTGCTGAATGTATGAGGGGAAGCTATAATGAAGGCTTTATGGGACAAGTTAGGGACTTTGTACTAATCTAAGTCTCCAGTGAATAAACTATTCCTATGGAAAAATTTGTATAACTTGAGGATGAAAGATGGAGACTCACTGATAGAGCATCTCAATGCATTTAATACTGTGGTAAGTTAGTTATTGTCTGTTGATATTAAAATTTCAGATGAAGATAAATGTATTTGTTTGTTGTGTTCTCTACCAGATTCATGGGATAGTCTGGTTATTGCAATAGGCAGTAATGCAACTACCTTGTAGTTTGATGAAATAGTCTCATTCTTGCTAATGGAGGAGATGAGACAGAAAAATATGGAGAGCCAGAATGGAAATGCCTTGTCTATATGAGGATGGTCCCAGAATAGAAACAAAAATAAGTAATCAAGTGGGAGATATAAATCTAGAGGGAGATCTAAATCTTGAGGAAAACCTATAAAGGTGGTGTGCTAGAAATGTGGAAGGGAAGGGCACTACAAAAGGGACTATAAATCTAAAGCTGCTAACAAAGGAAAGGGATTTGATGATGCTCCTTTTACAGAGGCAAAAACCACGTCAGATGGAGGTGGGGATGTGTACTTGGCTTTCTCATATACACATGTAGATCATGAAGCATGGTTGATTGGGTCAGGTGAATCCTTTCACTTCACTTCTCATACAGAGTGGTTCTACGAGTATGAAAAATATGATGGTGGTGATGTCATCTTGGGGGATGATAGGAACGCTATAATTGTTGGTGAAGAAAATGTAAAGTTGAAGTTGCAAGGTGGAAGGGTTAGAACACTTCTAGGTGTTCTGCATATTCCTACACTGGCCAAAAATCTAATCTCTATAAGCAAGCTTGATGATGTAGGTGTAAAAATAGTTTTCAAGAAGGATACCTGTAGGATGGTTTGGGGAGCACTGGTATTGATGAGGGGAGCTCGAATTGGAACTTTGTATAAGCTGCAAGGTAGCACTATTATTGAAGGGTACAATAGTTATGTGGTTCCTAAAAGTGGAGTAAAAATCTAGTGGTCTCTGGAGAAAAGACCATGCTATGGCATCAAAGGCTTGGACATATTGGACAGAAGGGCCTTCAAATACTTCATGGTAAAGGTATGGTAGAAGGTATGAATAAAATATCTTTGGATTTTGATTTGTATGAAAATTGTGTATACGGGAAGAAAAATTGGGTGAGTTTCCCCTCTGGTGGTAATAGGGTAAAATAGATATGAGAGCTTGTGCACAGTGATGTGTTTAGACCTATGAAATTTCCATCACTATGTAATTTTGTGTACTATGTATCATTTATAGATGACTTCTCAAGCAACACATGGATATATTTCCTCAAGAATAAATTTGAAGTCTTTTTTGGTTTAAAGAATTTAAGGCTCTAGTATAAAACCAGATAGAGAAGAAGATAAAGGTGTCGAGGACAGATAACAGTGGAGGGTTTTGCAACAAGGAATTTGAAGAATTCTATAATAAGTGTGGTATAGCATGACAAAGGACTACTCCATATACACTTGGAAAAAATGGAGTTGCAAAAAGAATGAT
Organism: Pinus taeda; assembly: GCA_000404065.3. Taxonomy (NCBI): domain Eukaryota; kingdom Viridiplantae; phylum Streptophyta; class Pinopsida; order Pinales; family Pinaceae; genus Pinus; species Pinus taeda. The sequence continues at coordinate 75,076 of APFE030665415.1, forward strand.
AAGATATTGATGGAAAGGGCAAGAAGCATGCTTAGTGGTGTCGAGTTAGGACAGGAAATTTGGGCAGAGGTAGTGGAGACAACATGTTACCCGGTCAATAGATCACCTTCGTCAGTGTTGGAGGATAAGACTCCATAAGAGGCATGGACTCGTAAGAAACCCTCTCTTTCACATTTGAGGGCATTTGGATGTGATTCATATGTACGTGTTCCAAAGGTGAAAATAACAAAGTTGGATAGTAAATCTGAAAAGTGCATCTTTATTGGGTATAAGGATGTTTTAAATCGTTAGAAGATTTTGAACACAGTAATAAGGAAGGTTGTGTACAACCAGCATGTGGTGTTCAGAGAGGTGAAAGATATTATTAAACATGAATTCCCATCATAGGAACTTGAGAAGATAGAATTTGAGCTAAAGGAGGAACAATCAAACTCTACAGTAGAAGAGAAATCGGAAGATGAAGAGCCACAAACTCTGATTGTGAGAAGAATAGTTCAAGAAAGAAGGCAGCTAGAAAGGTATAGTCCATCTACACTCTGTTCAATTATGCTTTTTCTGTTAGTGATGATGATCCTAGAACTTTGAAGGAAGCAGTAGATTCAAAGGATGGAAAACTCTGGAAAGAGGCCATGGTTGATGAAATGACATCTTTACATAAAAATGAGGCATGGGATGTGGTGGAGTTGCCAGCTGAAAGAAAACCCATTGGTAGCAGATGGGTGTTCAAGAAGAAGATGAATGTAGAAGGAAATGTGGAGAAACACAAAAATCAATTGGTAGCAAAAGGTTATTCCCAGGTGCCGAGAATTGACTTTGGTGATACTTTTTCTCCTTTTGCCAAGATAGCTTCTATTAGATTTCTTTTATCTGTTGTTTCTTCTTTTGATTTTGAGGTAGAACAAATGGATGTGAAGACAACATTTCTTCATGGGGATCTGGAAGAGGAGATCTACATGAAGCAACCTGAAGGCTCTGTGGTGAAGGGTAAGAAAGAACTGGTATGCAACTTAATGAAGTCTCTGTATGGGCTAAAATAGTCAGCAAGGATGTGCTATCAAAAATTTGATAAATTTATATGGGGACTTGGCTTCACCAGAAGCAACGTAGATCATTGTGTGTATTTTAAATTAATTGGTGCTCATGTTATTTATCTCGTCTTATATATGGATGATATGTAGCTAGTTGGAAATGACAAAGAAATTATTGATGATTTGATGACCAAATTGTCTTCCAAATTCTACATGAAAGATCTTGGGGCTGCAAACTATATTTTGGGCATGGAAATTAAAAGAGATTAGGCAAAGAGGAAGCTCTAGTTAAACTAGAGGAAGTATGTCAAGACAATACTGCAGAGGTTTAATATGTAGGATAGTAAACCAATGAAGGTTCCTATTCATGTAGGTGTAAAGTTATTTACAGAACAATGTCCCAAGACACAAGGAGAGGAAGAGGACATGTCTCATGTTCCATATGCAAGTGCATTCGGTAACCTAATGTATGCGATGGTCTGTACGAGACCAGACTTTGCACATGCAGTGGGAGTATTGAGGAGGTTTATTTCAAAACCAGGGAAGGAACATTGGACAACAGTGAAGTGGGTTTTCAGGTATGTGTGTGGCACTAGTGATTATTGTTTGTGCTATCAAGGAAGGCCAATATTGGATAGAGTTTTGAATATTTGTGGCTTTGATGATGCAGATTGGGCTATAGATCTGGATTTGAGAAGATCTACAAGTAGGTATGTTTTTAACCTATTTTGAGGTGCAGTCACTTGGATGAGTAAGAAACAATTTATACTAGCATTATCAACTGTAGTGGCAGAACACGTGGTAGCCACTTTTGCAAGAAAGGAATCATTTTGGTTGCAGAGATTGTGTTCAAGGATGGGGTTAGTGTAGGGCACTATAAGAATAGACTATGATAGCCAAAAGGCAATTTTCTTGGGAAAGAACCCTACTTACCATTTAAAGACAAAACACATTGATGTTCAGTATCACTTTGTGAGGGATATGATAGAAGAAAAAGGGGTGTTGGTGGTAAAGGTGGACACTTTAAAGAATACTTCAAATGCATTAACAAAATCTATGAGCTCTGAGAAGTTATCATTGTGTAGAGAAGCAATGGGTGTTTCAGGGCTGGATAAATGAATAAGCTCTACTGTGGCCCCATGTGGAAGCAAAACAACAAGTGGAAGAATGTTGGGTTGTGTTATATACTTTCCACAACTACCCACCTAGTTAACTAGGGGGTTAGATGGGGGGCAGAGCACCCCTTCGTTGCATTGATTGTGTAGTGGAGGGGTCACAAGGGGAGAGGGTAGGCCCCCTTGTCCAAGGGGTTTGAGGGGGGTAGGTAGCCCCCCTTTGTGAGGTCTGAGATAGTGCCCTCGGGAAACTTTTTAGGACCCTATATTAGGTGGGAGGAACCTGACTATGGTTTTGTGCATGGTTTTAGCACATGGTTTTGGGTGTGATGGTTTTTCGGTCCATGGTATTGGATGCTTCGGCATGTATATATATGTATTATAAAGTGAAAGGAACATAATGAAAAATTAAGCTGGTTGTCCTGGTTTTGGGATCCACGGGAAAATCTCTATGTATGTGTGGTTTATGTGTTATGATCTCACATTGTTTATTTTCTAGTCTTAGAATTTGTATGCAGGTAATTTATGTACTGGGTTGGAATCTACAGGTATGACATAATTCCTCACAAATCTGTAAAAGAGAATTTTTGTATAAGGGAGTATTATTTTTGTGCTGCTATAGGAATTAGGGTTTTTTGTGGCAACAAAGTGTCTCATAACTCATAAATGAAGTATACAATATTAAAGTTAAAAGGGGGAGATATTTTCAAATTATTACTCCATTCAACTCATTATATCAAATGATTTTGCTAATTTGAACTTCTCAAAGCATCAAACTATATGTGTGCTTTATTTTGGGCTATCTAATGGGAATAATTTATGTTGACAGTTGAGCATTGAATCTCATACAAAATGTCACTATGGAAACTGCAATTTAGTTTTCTTTAGGATATTTTTTTTCTTAACCCATCTGATACTTTTATGCTTGTTCTAGGGAAGACATTAGCAGCGTATAACAATATGTATGTTTCCTATAGTAGTGCCTACAATATCCTATATCAATTCTTATAGGTTCCTATAGAAGAAAGTTTGTAGGTATAGAGTTATATCTCAGTGCTATGGTGGTGGAAAATTTTGTTGATGATATTTTAAGCTAGGTTGCATGAAAAACACAAAGTGATAAACTTGGAGTGCTCCAAGGGAAGTGAACTTGCTGTTAGTGGTTGATGCTGAGGGGATTAGCACAAAAAAGGTGATCTTGCCCCTGCCTACTCCTTGTCATCCCTCATACCCATGTTTTTTTCCATCAATAAGTGAGGATGGATACTTTTCAATTTATTTATAGTTTTTGTGTTATACTCTTTCAAACATGTGGGTGACCTAGAGGAAATGTGAAGTGTTATACTAGATGTGGTTGAGGCAATTGATAGAATAATTTAGCTATGAATCCCTCTTCGATTTACACATTTTATTATTTTATAATGCTTCGGATAAATTTCAAGGGTGATATTTGGAGGTTCATACCTAGTCCCTTACCTTTTGATACGTCTACAGGTGATTCTAATGATGTTGTAGGTGAGTTCCATGTTGTTTTTGATGGATACAAGATCCTATATTAGTATACAAAATATAATTTAGATACTCAGGGTAATTTTTTTGAGATGGTAGTTGTGTTTAGATTGTAAAAGGTGATTTTGAAGATGTGGAGACTTTTTCCATGCAGTGATCTTCAAGAGTGCTAGATTCTTGAGCTTGTAGGGTTTTTGAAGGCTACTACAGGGTTGTGCAGTCTCATGTAGTATTCACAGAATCTCATCATGCTACTAATTCTAATTATTAAAGTATAAGTTGGTGGTTAGGTAGGAAATTTTGATGAGGGTGACTGAGATGGGAAAAATGGGGATTTTGAGTTGTCATGGATACAAAATGATGAAAATTGGAGGAAAATCTAAGTGTCAAGACATCATGGTGGAATGGATAAGTGACAGGAATATTTTGATGCTCATTTCTTACTTGTATGCTTGAAAAATATTCAATATGTTTCTTCTTCTCAAATTTGGGCTATCCTATAACATTATAGGATTTTCCTATAATGACTTAGGGTAATAGACAAAAATACATGAAAATGAGTGGAAAATGTTGAGATGATGCTACGGATGATAGGTCATGGTGGGTAATGGTGTAATGGTGCTTTTTGGGCCCTATAAAAGTACATGACTTATTGTTTTGGTCCATATACATACACTGGCCTTCCTAGTATTTCTTGATCTTTTCCCTCTGTGTTGTCTGCACATACACAAAGATGAGATAAACATTTCTCTTCATCTTCTTCCAATTTCATCAAGCATTTTCTTTATTTTTCTCTCTTTTCTCCTTTTTCTTGAGGCCCACAAGGTGCTTTATGGAATTTTTCATCTAGTAGGTCTACCCCAGGTTCCTCGAAGGATATTTTTACCTCAGAATATTTATAAATATTATTTTTTCGCATGATCTCAAGATGCCCCAAAGAGGTTTCTAGCTAATGAGCCTTCCTCAAGTGCCTTGAAAGAGGTTTTCACTAGAGGTTATTTTAATTTATTTTCCTTCATCTCAAAGTTTGAATGGATTGGGAGTTATAATTATATCAATAACAATTAAATCCTTTCTTATTGTATTAGTAAATTCATCCTTGGATAGGGGTTTCTTGTAGAATTTCAATCAATCACCATTTACAAAAAGTGGAATGTGATTTTCAACTACTATTTTGATCCAGAATAAACCATTATCATAGAAATTTTCAACCAAATAAGTTCGCAACCATCTAGCCACAAAGTTTCCTTTAAATTCTTTAAACTTAGAGTTATACAAGACGACCCAACCTCCCTCCTGGACTGCTCTAGCTTTGATATGATTTTCATGATAGATTTTCCTTTTCAATTGAACTACTTCAATATGTAAGAGAGCTTGCTTCATTTACTCATAAAGTGCATTTATTTTTTTTACCTTTTCTTCCTATGCTTGAGATCCATGTTAGGTGATGTTGCAGTCCGTAGTGGGTTCTCCTCAAAATAAATATATAATGAAGATTCATTCCATATAGTACCTCAAACGAGGTGAACCTACTAATTATCTTCGAGTTGGTGTTGTAGGCCCAAGTGGCCTAAAAGCATATATATGTCAAATCCTTTTTTCTTTTGTTGATCACCTTCATTAGTTTATTTTCCAATGCTCCATTACTCATCTCTAGCTATCCATTTTCCTGAGTGCCATACGGAATAGACTTCTGGTATTAGATAAGATTTTTCTTCATGACCCCCTCGATCCGATTAGAGGTGTAGCACGAGATGTGGTATGTCACTATTTGTATTTGAAATCAAAGCTTATAAAATATTATTTTCCTTAACAATTCAACCACCTTCTGCTCAATTATCGATTTTACTACTTTCACCTCATCCCACATAGTCAGGTAGTCTATGCACATAGTGTTGTCTCTTTTGTCTGGATGGAAGCTCAATAGGGGAAATGAAATCCATGCCTCACTTTTCAAATGAATAAAAATTCACTTGAGGCTATAAAGTAATATCATCCCTTTAAGTAGGTTTCCCCATCCTCTGACATTCATCACACTATGTCCTATATCTTTGGGAATCTATTTGAAGTGTTCACAAGTTATATCCTTCTTGCAAGCTTTTGTAAGAAATCCCATCGGTAGAAAAATGGCCCCCACAGGGTCCATCATGATGAGATTAGAGGATGTAAAATACCTCATCCTCAATCACACAAGTTCTTAGGGTTTTATTAGGCCCTAGGTTGATGAGGTTCCCCCTAATCGAAGTGTAACAGGCACTCTTTCTGACAATTTTTATTTTCTTCTTTTAAGAGATGTGTGGTGGAAACTCCTCATAAATTATTAAATTGGTTATGTCAAAAAACCATGGACATAAGAGTGAGGTGGAAGATAGATGTTCATTTTTTCATCCACCATTTCTTCATTTTCTGCACACAAGGTTAGTCTTTAAAGAAAGTATGCAACAATGTTCTCTTTTCTCAATTCTTCAACAATAATTAGATCAAATCGTTGTAGTAACATTTACCACCTAATGATACGAGCATTCGCATATAGTTTGTTCATCAAGTACTAAATTTTTAAATGATCAGTATTTAGAATGACCTGATAGTCAATAATGTAATGCCTAAATTTGTTCAAAGAATGTAAAACATATGAAAGCTATTTCTTAGTAACTATATAGTTAATCTCAACTTTAGACAAATTATTGCTAGTAAAATGAATGACATATGATATCTAACCTTCAAGTTGCCCCAGTGTTGCCTCGATTGCTTTATCTGATGCATATGTGTGCATATGGAAGGGTAAAGTCCAATTTAGACCTCTAAGAATTGGTTTAGTCATAACTTTCTCCTTAATATCCTCAAATTTCTCCTGATATAGATTTGTCCAATAAAACTTTGAATATTTTTCTATTAAAGAAAATAAATGTGATGTAATATTACTAAAATATTTGATGAATCTTTGGTAATATCCAACTACATCTAGAAAAATCCTAACATCTTTCTATTTTTTAGGAATGTGAGCCTTTAAGATGATGGAAATTTTATTAGGATCTACCTAAATTAATTTTCCAGAGAGTAAGTTCCCTAAGGAAATATCTTCATTAAAAAAAAAAACATGTACTTTTCATGGCTTAGAGAGGTTCATTTATTTTCACATCTATAAAAAATTTTCTAAGTTGGAGAGAGCCTATTGGAACCCATCTATGATTCCAATGAGCCATGTAGATGGTTAGATAAAATTCTCAACACAACACTTTGGAAGGTAGCATGGCCATTCCATAGACCAAATGGAAGAAAACTGTAAGAAAAGGTTCCCCATGGGCATGTGAAAGTGGTCTTACCTTGACCTTCAGGAATGATCTAGGTTTGATTGTACCCTCCTAATCCATCAAAAATAAAAATAACATTTTACCTTCAAGAAAATCCAAAATTTATTCAATAAAAAGAAATGGAAAATGGACCCCTTTGGTGGCTATGTTGATTTCTGTGTAATTGACATCAATTTTCCATTTTCCATTTTTGTAGCGACAATGACTAAGGGAGACAACTATTCACTATCCAAGATTGGATAAATGGATCCCGAATCCAATATTTTTTATAATATATATTTCATAATGTCTATTTTTGTAGGGTCCATCCTCCTCTAAGGTTGATACACATGTTTATGATTATCCTTGATTTTTTATAATATATATTTCATAATGTCTATTTTTGTAGGGTCCATCCTCTTCTAAGGTTGATACACATGTTTATATAAAGGTATGGACTCCCTTCATTTCCCTGTCATCCATGCAAATGCATCAACATGTCCCAAAATAGTGAGTAGTTTATCCTCTTATTCAGTAGAGAGAGAGTGATTATTTTTCAAGGTTTTGGAAGAGATGACTTATTTTGTTTTCACATTATTTCTTTTAGAGCTAGTAGTTACTAGATCTTCCCATGAAATTTCTTGAGAATAGTAATATTTATTGTAGATTCATATTTCAAGCCATCAACATTCATGGTAGATGGGCACTCATTTTGTAGAAATTTGTTAATCACATTATCCTCATCCTTTTTCCTGTTGCCAATGGTGGCTTCTAATGTACATATGGGGTAGGTTGACGATATATATATTTCCTCTTATTATTCAACCCACACAATAAAAATAATTCTCAATGAGGGGTTGAGCAAGTAGATACAATACAAGTTGTTTTTTAGACATCACATTAGCAATAATTGTATCTCTATCACTATAGCTGATGTAAGTATCAATCATGGCCAACCAAGGTCTTCCTAAGATAAGACTGTATCCATTATAATTTGTTTTGGGTTGAATAATAATGAAATATATGGGATATTACCAGGAAGAAATTTAGACCATGATATCTTCAATGATTCCGTCACATGCTATGCAGATCTATCACCAAGTTGTAGCATTGCAGTGGTCTCTTGGGGATTGATTTTAAGCATAGTCTCCTTAGTCATGACATTTATTGCAGTTCCCAAGTGAATGAGAGTGTTAGGAACTACATATCATTTATGTGGACATCTATAATTGGGCTACCAGAATCTAAGTACTTGTGGATGATGAATTTCCCAAGCCTAATATTACCTAGCTACCCTATATACTCGATACTAGGGGCATCTCTTTTTCTACTATGTGGCCTTATAAGAGTTTTTTATTTGATTATTTATTTATTAGAAAATTATATATTATAGAGCAATGGAACACATAAAAATATTTCAAAAATATAAATACATAAAATGCATAAAATAAGAGAGACAGATATATATGTGGTTCACCCAATTTGGGCTACGTCCAAAGAGAAACAACCAACCCTTCCTTTTATATTATCTAGCAAAATGAAGAGATACAACCTACAACACATTCTTTGTAATTCCCTCTTCACTCCAAATTAAACATAACTTCTACTGTCAGATTTATGCCTAATGAATGACCCAGACTAACTATGAAATTACAACATTCTACAAGGAAATTTTACATATATTTTCAGCTTTAGCGGCACTACCCCCGATCCCCTGCCAAAGGGGGGCTCCTAAAGGTAACTGCCCCCCCGGGACCCCCCTTGCAGTGGAAATAATGGGTGGTCTTGCTGCCCCATATTAATTGGGGTCCAATGTGGAAACACCTTTGAATAAAGAAGACAATTAGGCTCCACACCCAACATTGATTATATATAGTAACATCATTTAGGACCTAAAGTGGAGGAATTTTGATTCACAAGTCTTTCAATTGTCTCGAAAATTTAGCTTCTTCTAGGGTGTGTGCTTTGTGAGCTGTAAACATTTCAGGATAGGGAGGATTAGTGATTTGAGGTGCATAATCTTCTTTATCTTATTATATGTTTTATTTTGGAGAAGGTGGGTGAGCATATGGAATGAGCTTCCCTGAATTAAGGTTGATTTCTTCAATTTCTATAGTATAAGTTTTTTTACCTCGCTTGTCAATAGTAGTTCAGTTATGTTGAGAAAGACTATGAGGGTTTTTTGGAGGATTATTTTGGGCTATTGTTGGTTAAGGTGGAGGAGGAATACTGATAGGTGGTTGGTTTTCTTAAGGCCTCCATCTAGAGGATGGATTACCCCATTTATGAGACTATCATTGATATGAATAAAACAATGGAATGGAATTTTGGGGGGGATAAGGCTATGGAGTGGGCATCGAGTAGGGTGAAATCATAGGAAGAAAACAAGGTTGAAAATGTGCATTGTAATTTCTATTGAAAGGACAGGGATAGTTCATATTTTCCTGATGTTGACTAGGACGTTATGGACTTTTTTGGTTGGAAAACTAAAGATATTACATTCTCCCTTTTGTTGCTTGGTATGTAGCTTTCAAAACTAGCAAATATTGGCATTTGTTAGTAGAGTGATTTCCTTCAGATTCAGAAAATATATCTATGACATTTAAAGAACACTCATTCCAAAGATTCCTTTTACTGCATCCAAGATAGAATATGACTAATTCCTTTTATGCTTCGTGTTTTGTTTTGATTGATAGTGTATCCACCTCCATAGAAAAGGTGTTTAAGATCTTATTTTTTAGGTCTTGTAGTATACCTCCTATCTCATTTTTTAGTAATTGTATAGGGGGGAGAGGGACTTACCAAACATTTGTTTTCCCTATTTCTTTGTGTAGTGGTTGTAGAATGATTTTGAAATATCATTTTAATGTCATCATATTTTAGTTGATAAATTTCTCCATTTGCTAGAAGATTGATTGTTTTCATTAGTTCTTCTACCACCACTTGTAGCGAGACTAACTTTAAAGTGTCTAGGTCTAGGGTGCATTTATGTGCTCTTCTATTGCTAAACTGGAATATTTCAAGGCAATGTTCTAGATATTCGTCCACTCTTTGAGATATTTTGAATATCTCATCTCTATTTCACCTTTCTTCGCAATAGTCTTGGTGGTTAATGCTGAAGAATTGTTGCATCTCTCCACAAGAAGTGATGGTACCCATTTCTAGGATAATGAGCCAACAAAGGGATGTATCTTGGAGAGTAGAAGAGAACAATTTGAACTTCTACCAAACCATTGTGTAATCATATGTCCTCAAAACTACAACAACCTCAAACATAAAAGTGTTAGGATCCTTAGTAGTAAAACGATAGAAGTGTCGACACAAATATGGGCAAATGTTTTTATTCTTAGGTTTTCCATTCGTCTTCCTCATAGGAAACACTTCAGGTTGCCTATTCCTAGCTATGGTATCGATGGGTTGTGAAGGTATTTTTCCTTTTTCAAGCTCCTGATAATTCCTCACTTTCTCACCTGGAGAGGCCTAAATCTAATCTATGGATAGGGTAGGAGGATAAAAGTGAACAAAAGAAGCATGGCTTCTTATGGAAGTGAGCGTTTTTTTATAAAATTTCTCTTGTATTATCCCATATTCTATGAGGCACAAATAAAGAAGTATTTTTCGTTTTTCTAATATTTTGAATGATAATGATAATAAAACGCAATTTTATATTTTTGAAATAATCAATTTCAAATGCATTTTTTTCTTCAATAAATGAGTGAACGAATAATCAACTAGAGAAAAAGATAGTGCATAACTTGACACCTAACATGAAAATGACACCAAAAAGTGATTTCCTTCAATATTGTGACCAGAATATGCAACTCCCAGGTGTCTCAACTATAATTTTCAACCCAGGGTTCATACAAACTCAAGAAGGGTTGATACTATGTGTGAAACATATATTATATTCTTCTTTTACTGATTATATGTAGGTGAAAACATTGAGGTGAGGTCCAATATATTCAAAATAGAAATAATTAAAGGACGATAAGAAAACATACATTACATGGTGAAAAATAATGAAAACCATTTTATATATTATGATAAAAAAATGTATATTCTAAAATATAGATATTGCAAACTTACAATTGAAATAAAATATATAAATATCAAATCCTAATTTTGTAGGAAAATGGAGGTTTTCTACAAAAACTAGATTAAGTAATCTACTTTCTCTCTTATATTTTAGAATTCATCATAGGCACTTGGGGTTGTTGTAACACATTGAAGGATAATAAACATGTGTTGGATGCAAATTTGAATTAATTTCAAATGAAAAATGCTATTTTCTATAGGAGTGCTTGTTTTGTTACATGATACAATCCAATGAGTAGAAAAATGAGCAAATGATGAGGTTTGAAAGAGGAATGAGGTTGACAAAATATAAGTAATAATAAATAATTCATTTCCATTTCCTTCGAGCACTAGAAGCAAGATTTATTCAACAAGTGGATGGCTATAGGCTCTTTTGTAGCTCCGCAAAACAAGAAACTGTACAACTACAACACACAAAATTAATAACCAACAATGAAAGATTAACATCAAAAGTAATTTATAATGCATAAAAAGAGATATTAAAAAATCCAAATGATTAATTGTAAAAAGCATTCTACCATCTAATGTTTATTGCTGCAAATGAAAATACCATAAGAAATAAGTTGATTAAGATTGAAAAGCTTAACAATATTTAGAAATGAAATTGCATAAATAAGTGAATGAACAATAATATGGAAAAGTAATAATACAAGAGGTGCCTTCAATACCTTGGGGAGAGGAGAGAGGGATATAACCTAAGGAGTCTAATATCCCTAAAGGAGAAACAAGATAAGAACCAAGAATGTCTTTCAATTATTAGAAAATGTGTCAGTACATAAAAATTGCATATCTAGAACCTCTAAGATAGATCCTCCACTAACTCGATTACTACTAGCTTATTCTCAATTTATAACTACCTATTAATGAGCTATTGAATCCCTCTATTTATACAATATATATGAGGGGAAACTTCCTTTAAAGGATGCATTATTTCTGTCTAAAACCCCTAAAAAACAGGATCATGCTCCTTCAGTAATATCGTAACTGCATGGAGGAGTAATTGTTGATTCACAACAATTGAGTTTGATCATCCTCTAATAGAGGACACTTTCCATAAATTTCTCTGGCTAGATAACCTAATGATCTATGCTAAATCTACTCAATATCCTACTTATTCATCACATTAGGCACAAAAACTATGATAAACATATATATCCTTCGTAAAACATTATTTAAGATAAGAAAATTTATTTAAGTGTATAAGGAGAGGTTCGATGTGCCTAGGAAAGGTGATATGGGTCTTAGGTTTACCACTACCATAGGGCTCTAGGTTAGACAAAGGAGAAGATAGAGTGAGTATTTTAATAAATGATCATTACCACTATGACATGGGCTTGATGAGGGACCCATTTGGTACTTCCCTTTAGTGTCGTGTAGTAAGAACATGTTATATCCAATTCCAAAAGATATTATACTATACACACTTTTCCACTCTCAACATGCCTCAATCAGTTGAATTGTTGTATCATGTGCATGTTCAATGAAGATATAGTCATACCCTAGTTGATACCTTTCGTATGTGCACAACTCGAGCATAGTCAAATTCCCATATTACTAGATCCCTTCATGAGTCAGACTAGAAATTTTACTCATCCCACATCAAGATGTAATTAAATATTGGAAGAGGAAATATGTATCTCTACTAGTTACGTAGTCCACCAAAAGACCATCACATCCCGAATGAGATCTATATTTCCAAAATATTTTCGAGGGAAAATTCAAGAAATTATATTAAAATTCCTCAGGGCACGGAAATTGCCAAGAACACTAAGTTTCAGAGATAAGAACCTACTTCTAAAAATTTACCATTAGAAATATTATCCCATGTGAATAAAATATTTGATGGAACTAATAGACCTAACATAGGTCGTATCCTAAGCAAAAGAGAGGAGTGGATCAAAATACTAGATTTAACAAGAAAGCTAGATATCATGCTTATCATGTGAATCTCAAGGTAATCCACCATTATGTGTGGATAACCAGAGAATCCTCACATCGCCCTTGAAATTAGTGGCTATCAAATATGCATGACACTTTATTTATGTCACAATACAAATGTTTTCTTATTTGTATATGAGATAATCTATAGTCTCATCTAAGGTAGAGAGACACCCAACTCATAAATATATCAAATAAGTGAAAAACAAGCATATTAATAGTCTCATAGAGGCACCTTATAGGATAAACAATAATCATATAAAAAATCCCTCATTCATGAAAATATTTACTTTCATATAATATCAAGGTTGATCATGTCCATAAAGATATGCAAGAGAAATTGACCACTATGGACATATAATAAATTTAATAACCTTCCGTGAGTAATATTAAACCATAAAAATGGAAATAAAAATATAAAACACCTTCATTACCCATAGTTCATTCACGCATATGTCATTATACTTATCTGAATAGCTAAAAATGCTTGGAAAATGAAGAAGAGACTTTAACTCTCCACCCGACCATAAGCAAACTACTCCACAATATTTATTTTAGTTGAGATAACTCTAGCCAAATCCAAAGTCTAAGGGAATTATTACTTAGGGAATTCACCCATGGCTTAGCATGGGTATAAATCGGTTATAGGATTCCAAATCTACAATTTGGGTTGCTTATTAGCTATATTTTCAAGGCAAACACTACAAGAGTATGTATCCCACTATCTAGATGATTTATCAACTTACTTAGGAAGCACTAAATTTTTTATTAGCTTTATTAATAAGAACTTAGTGGTTTATCTTGTTTTTTTAGCAAGAACCATAGTGGTTGAAATACACTTCCTAAGGTTTTATCATCCTTACAACAAGGACTTGAGTGGTTTGCCAACCCTTTCAATAAGCATTCATAGTTCAATTGTCCAATGAGCCTCCCATTCCCCATTTAGGTGTGCATATCATAGTCCAGTGTAATTAGTATACCAGTAGAAGGGAAAAGAGCTAAAATTTTGGAGCATATATTTATATTGCAACTCTAGCTTTATCCTACAGTCATGTTCAATGTTTCAAGGAATGTTTCTCTATTGTCTCTCCTTGTATTTTTCGTTGTTTTACTTTTGTTTTTTCTTTTGTCCCATCATATAATAAGAGACTAATATATTTCCCTTCCCTCGCGTTGTGGGAAAAAACATCCACACTTCCTCATCCAATCATTTCTTTCCATATATGAGGTGGTGGCTTGGTTTGTTATTCCATGAAAAACCAGTCTTCCAACTTTCTACTATCCCTTCAACTTTAATCCACATGTCCCTCTCTTCAGCGAACTAATAAGAAATTTGTATTTAGTTTATTTTATGATTAAAAATGATGTATCAAATATTCATGGCATAAATGCTGGAATTAGAATAATAATTTTAAAATTATAAAATAGGACATGATGTGAGGGATGTTACAAAGGAAATCTGATTCTCAATGTTTCTATAAATAGACGGCAAAATAACAAAAATCAGATTTATAATCACAACTCTTACATATATGTAATCAATAAATAAATAAAAATGTATAGTAACCTTATTTGTTCTACCATATCCTAGGTGTCTTCATCTAGTTCAAAGTTCTTCCATTATACATTGACCTACTTTATCACTCAATTCAGGTGTGCAGTCTTCCTCCAATCCATGATGCACAATGGTTATGGTTTGAACTCTCCCTCATGTTCCACCTATATCACATACCAATCAAATATATGGTTAGTGGCATGAAGATATTTCTTAAGAAAATAAATGTCAGAAACATCATGTGCTTTCACTATGGTGGTAAGGCCAATCTATTAACAATTGGACCCAGTATTTTTAAATCCTGAAATGGCTAAAAAAATATGGGTGCTAACTTAGCTCAAGTCCTCACTTTATGTGAGATCTTCCTTGATCTAATACAAAGATACACATGCCTTCCCAATTGGAATCCTTTGTTCATTCTATGCTAGTTGACATAAATATTTTCACAATCACGGGTTTCTTTTAATTTCTCCATAATTTTGATTACTTCTTTCTTTATTTCTTTGAACATGTCAAGTTCAAAAACCATTTTTTTCACTAGTTCATCCTAATTGATAGGAGTGTTACATTTTCCACCATATAGAGCCTCAAAAGGATTCATCTTCAATTAATCATGATACCCATTATTGTAAGAAAAATCCAATATTGTTAAAATCCTTCCCACTTCTTTGGATGATGCTTGACATGCATTCTCATAATGTCTTCCAAAATTATGTTCTCTCTTAATTTGGCCATCTATATGAGGATAATATCTGGTACTAAAAGCTAACTATGTTCCAAACTAGAGAACAACACCTTCCAAAAATTGGAACTAAACTCAGAATCCTCATTTGAGATAGTTTTCTTATGTATGCCATGCAATCTACGTATTTTCTTTGTGAATATATTAACTATGTAAATGTTTTTATGGGTGAACATAGAAAATATCAAGTGAGATTCCTTACTCAAGTTGTGCATTTCTAGCATAACGACATCATGTTGTTTGGTTGTTTTTGATGGTTTCATAATGAATTCTATATATATGACTTCCAACTTCCATTAAGGAATTGATGCTATTAGTAAAAATCTTGCTTGGTATCTACATTCTCCTTTTACTTGTTGCATTCAAGGCACTTGGAAATGTATGCAATAGCTTCCCTCTTCAATCTTCGATAATAACACATTTTCTTTATGTTCTCTATCATTTTTTATTAACCAATATGACTTGTGTAAGGTCTCAGTATGAAAGTCATCCATGACAAGCTTCCTAAACTCAGCTAGACATGGCACATTCCTTTTATTTTTTAAGAGAAAGATACCATATTGAGTGATATTGTACCTCCTAATTATTGATCCCTTTGGCTCCTTCTATAAACATTTCTTAACATGCTCATAATGGTAATGCGAAATAAATTCCTTTTTGATCCTTTCCTCGAGGTCAACTTCACGAGTCCTCACAACTGTGAAATGAGCCACTTGTAACTTTTATTAAGTGCATCTTCTACCTTATTTTTCTTACTTTTAATGTTCTTTATCTCAAAATTGAATTCATTAATCAAGGCCATCCATCTCTCTTATATAACATTCATCTTGGGTTGATCAAATAAGTATCTCAACCCTCCGTGGTGTGACATCAACAAAAACTTTCACCCAAGTAGGTATTCATCTACATTTTCAAAGCATACACTATTGCTACAAGTTCAAAATCAGGAGCGTTGTAGTTCTTCTAATTCTCATTTGATTTCCTCAACTCATAGAAAATCATGTATCCTTATTACATTAGGAATACTCATAGTCTTTCCTTACAAGCATATGTACAAATAAAAAAGTCCTTCTCCGTATCTTTTATTATCAAAATAGGCGCACATGTGAGTAATCTCCTTAGCTACAAAAAAAATATTTCAGACTCTAATGTCCAAAGAAATCTACCTCCTTTCTTTCGCAAGGTCGTGATTGGATGCCAAGTATTTTAAAAGTTTTGAGTTAATGGTTGGTAATATTTTACCAATGCCATGAAGTATTGACCTCTATGAAATTCCAGGGAATGGGCCATCTATTATGGCCCTAATCCTTTTAGGGTCCACAACCTATCCTTGTATTTAAATTACATGGCCCATGCATTGAACTAGTGTTAGGAGAAATACACACTTGCCAATTTTTGTATACATCCAATGCTACTTTAGTAGTTGGAATAATGCCTTTAGTTGCTCTTCATGATATTCTCTAGATTTTGAGTAATCTACAATTTCATAGCAAAAAACCAATTCAACTTTTTTTAAATATGGTCTAAGGATGTTTTTCATCGAGCACATAAATATGGTTAGTTCACTTATGAACCAAAGAGGCACAACTACAAACTCACAATGTCCATGTCTCATCTTAAATATTGTGTTGTGTAAGTATTCATCCTTAATCAAAACATAATGGTACAAAAAACTCAAATCTATTTTTGAGAACACCACAACTGATCTCAATTGATTGAACAAGTCATAATTCCTTGGTTGCAAGTACTTTTTCTTCATTGTAACTTTATTTAGCTTCCACTAATCAATGCACATCCACAACATGTCATACTTATTGTTTATGAATAAATTCGGGGCTCACCATGGGGAACCATTAGGTCTAATGTATCCTTTATCCAATATATATTTTGTTTGCATCCTCAATTCCACTGGTTGTAGTGTACTCATCTGATATGGAGCTTTTGAGGCTACCTTTGTTCTAAGAATGAACTCAATGGTAATGTCAATATCCCTCCTTAGTGCTAATCCCAATATTTCTTCTAGAAATATATCACTAAAATTCTTTAACACCAAGCAAGCTTCCATTTTTCCCTTACGACTTCCTAACTCACTTATCACTTGAATTGCATACAATGAGCATCCCTTTCTATTACACATTTTCATTTGGAGTGTTGATATTTTCATGAGGGCGATAATATTCTTTATCCTCTCCAGTTTCATTTCCACACCATTTCCACTAATTTACTCCAGTGACTTAGTGTAATAGTTGATTATGGTTTTATGAGACGTTTTCTAATCCACATTGATTAGAATGTCATATGAGCCCAATTGTAAAAGGATAAGATCGATTGATGTAGACATGCCACTTATTGTCATGGGGCATGACTCTATAATGTATATCACCCATATTTTGGTTTCCATGCTTAGCTGAACCAGACATGATTTCCCATGAGTTTTTCTTTCCAAAGAAAATTTCTCTACAACCTTTGGGCTAGTATAGCTGAAATTAGAACTTGGGTCAATTAAAAATGAAATAAGTTGGTTAACAACCACATCTTCCATCTCAATTACTAAAGCTTGATGATATTCCTATTTCTCATCTATTGTGTCGTAATTTTTTGGTATGTTATAAGCCAAATCATTCACTATAGTTTCTTATTTCACTTTGTATAACGTTATTCAATTATACTATTGATCATGATAATTCTCTCCATGTGTTCAAAATTACATGGGTCATTTCCTAAATCCCTCAACATCTTTTCTTTCTAGTATGGAGGGCCAATTTCTATTACTGTTAGTGTATTTTTACTATTACACATTCCTGGAAAGAGTAAATAGCTTTTCATTCCTCCCTCCTTGCTTATATCCTCGGGATTTGGGCCCCTTTCCCTTGAAATTGGTCTTATCTTTATTTTTCTTGTTTATTCATATCTCAACATTGCTTTGGATTTCTTATAGCAATATTTGGCCTTTTCGATGGTATACTCTAGTGCTTTTAGATCATCAAATTCAATCTTGTCTCAATAAGCTTGTGGTAACCTATTGAGGTACCCCTAAATATTTACCTTCTCATCATTGATATATTGTACATACCTCAACAACTTGAGAAATTTGTTAGTGTACTCATCCACAGTAAGTTTCCCTTACTTATGCTCATGGATTTATTCAACATTGTTATCATAGTACCTCTTAAAAAAATACCTCTCCAAGAAATATTTCTGAAAATTTCTCCATGACAATTCCTTCTCCCTAATGTTGTTGACATTTCTTAAATCCTACAACCATATATTAACTTTTCTTTTCAAGCAGAAAATAGCTACTACGGCTTGCACATTTTCCGAGTATTCATGGAATCTAAAGTATTTCTTCATTCACAATAGCTAAGATTCTACATCTTTGGCCTTTGTTATCTCTCCATCGAAGGCAAAGGGATTTTATTTCTTGAATTATCTTGGCGCTAAGCTATTCTCGCATCTTCTTTTGTGATGGTGACTTCAAGTTACAGTATCTCGTGACTGGTCAAGGTTGCTTGACTTTCCTTCCAGAGTGCTGAGTGGAATTTATTTTCTTACTATGTCTTCTTTTACTTACCTATGTTTCTTCCTTAACTTTCTCCATTTTTCCCTATTTGCCTTCAATCCCCATTTCTAGATCTTTAATGGAATTTCCTTGGATGTTTACTTCCCTAGATAGCCAACACCTCGCTCATGTTGCTTGAAACTTTAAAGGTCTCATAAACTTTATAAAATTACTAAATCAATCTCTTCTTTCTTTTCTTGCCCTATAATGATCTTTTCATCTTTTAACCTGCAATCACTTAACACTGCTCTCAAGCTAATAATACTACCCATCGAATTCAAACATTTTTCCTTTGACTTCTTCCCAACATAATCTCCTTCTCGATCATGTTGAGACCTGTCTATGTTGTATTCTACCATTCAGTTACTCATTTCTTCATTTCTTATTGTACTTATGTTTCTTCTTATCTTTCTCTTTTTGTATTGTTACATACACATGCATGTTAGCTAAATCAAACAAAAATAAATATATTTTCATTTCACACTCATACATTTGAAATAAGCATCATGATCTGAAACTAGGTGTAAAATGAAATGCCACATTAATATGCAAGTAGGAAGAAACAACATTATCAAATCAGATCTACTGCAAGTGTAAAGTCAATCACATGTATATAACACCTAAATTATCATATTAAAATCCTCCCATGTGCATGTGTTGTGAGCCTTTGAAGGTCCAATGTTGAATCTTCACTTTGTTACCACTTTTTATTATTCCCTCCAACCCCCTAAAAATATATCAAGATGCAGATGATGCTACTTATTGAATTAATCTAAAATCCAAGGGAATGATGTGGAAATACTACATCAAATAATTTGAAGGACCCACCTAGCACTTCCCCATGATGTTTTGTGATGTTTCCCTATTATGTCAATTTCTACATCCTTAGATACTGAAATAGATATACACAAGTGGTTTTTGGTATCATATCTCCTCCAGCTTGTTAACATATGGTAGACTAGGGGGCCCTTGGGGTGAACATAAGGGTCATTGCTCTAGCTAAGCTCTGGTCCAAGGGAAATCCAACGAGTAGGTAGAGAATCTTATTATAAGATTATCCCAACAATGAGAAATTTCATTACATTTTCCATAGCCACCACACCACCACCACCCATTATATATTATAGTACAAATAGGTTACAATGATGAGCAATGGAGAATGAGAGGTGGAGAGGTTTTGCACTGGTACTATGGATGGGTCTCTCGCTTCTTCATCAACATGGCCATACTACATGCATAAAACTCAAGCGATAGGTGGTGGAGAGAGCTAAAGTAATATGTTATCCATGTGGCCTCTATGTCATTACGAAGTGCCCACCTCCAATTACAAGTCATACACCCTAGGATTATAACTGATCTCATGATGAAGGTTAAAAAAAATAAAAGAAACAGTGAGCGGTGTGAGGGATCCATGTTGCCACTTACTTGTAGGATTTACATTGGAACCACTTTGTCCTTCCCTTTAACATCATGTGACAAGAAAGTTTTGTATTGGGTACCGTAAGAAATCGTAATGCACACAATTTTCAATTGGCAATATGCACCGAACTTCTAGACTCATGGATCATGTTCATGTTTAATAGAGATTTGGTTCTATCCCTATAAAATAATTTTAATGTGAGTGCAACTCTAGCACAGTCACAATCTTGGATTAACAGATGCATTTGCAAGTCAGATCTGAAATATAGCTTCTCGGACATATTGATGGAGTTAACTATTTGAAGGGGAAACATGTATCTGAACCAAATACATAGTACACGAAAAGAACATATGGTCCTAGTTGAGATATTTATTTCTACCAACACCTACAAAGATGGGAGTTTCAAGGAATTATACTAGAAGTCTGTAGGGGAGGGGAATTTCCCAAAAAACCAAGTTTATAAGCAAAACAACCTAGTTTTGAAAATCAACCTGTAGAACTATTATGCTATGACCATGATAGATTCGATGGAATCAATATACCTAAAATACCTTAGATCTTAAAAAGAAGAGAGGAATTTCTCTATTGAAAACATTTGATATGAAAGCTACATATCATGGTTACCATGTTAAGCTCAAGACAATGCAGTAATATGTGTGCATAACCACAGAAACCTTGCATCGCTCTTGTATGAAGTTGATATTATCTCTATTTCATTCTTTGTTTAACTGATAATATAAATGGTGTCTTCTTTGTCCATGAGAAAACCTATAGTCTCAAGAAAGGTTGTGAGACACTCGATTCATATATGTATCAGGTAAATGAAAAAGGGTTGTATTGATAGGCTGATAGAGGTACCTCATACAACCAAGAATAATCATATTACAACTCTTCAGTTCATGAAACTATTAACATTCATATAATACCTAGTATTCATCATGTCCATAAAGATATACAAGATAATATATCCACCATGTACATATAATAAATTAAAAAATGTTCCATGAGTAATGCTGAACCATAAACATGCGAATAACATATCAAATACCGTCATTACACATTTTTCATTCATGTAGAAGCCATTATACTTATCTAAGTAGCTATAAGTAGATGAAAATGAAAGGAGGGACTTCAACTCTCCATGCAACCATATCCGAACGACGCTACAATATTTTATCTAATTGCAAATTGTCGAGTTGGATGCTTACATAGAAAATTCACCCAAGGCTCCAATTAGTATTGCTAATTTCTAGGATTCTAAATCTACAATATGGGTGGTTGGTTAGCTAAATTTTCAGGGAAACAAATGTAGGAATATGTAGCCCATTTTCAAAGTGGTTTAAAAACCTAGTTAGCAAGCAATAAATGGTTTATCAACTTCCTCAGCAAGCACTTAGTGGTTTGTCAACTATTTTTAGGGGCCACTAGAGTGATTCATATACTCTTTCTATTTTTTTATTATCAATATTCCAAGAAAAAACTAAGTGGTCTATCAGTTCTTTTAGCAAACACACGTAGTTGAATCTGTCACTCATCCTTCTACTGGGAATTCGGGCTTGGATGCCACAATCAGTTAGCCTCAACACATTAATACATGGGAATATAGCCCAGATTTCAAAAGCATAAAGCTCCACTCCAACTTTGGCTTGCTCTTGCACTCGTACTCAACATTCTAGGATTCTTTCTCCACTATTTCTCCTATTTTTTCTCATTTTTTTTTCTTGATTTTGCTTACATCCCCGCATATCCTCAGAGACTTTAAATTTTACGTTCCCTCGTGTCTTAGGATGAAATCGCCACACTTCATTGTCCAATCACATCTTTCAATGCATGAGGTGGTTGCTTCGTTTGTTATGTCACCAGACACCTCTTTCACTTCTCCACTCTCCCTCATACTTTGAACTCTATATCTTTCTCTTTAGGCTAGACAATTAAAAATCTATATTTAATTTATTTATGATTACAAATAATGTTTCATCTTGTCATGACCTCCATGGTGGCATTACATTCACAATTTTAACATTACAAAAGCACGGGTGATGTAAGGGATGTTGCAAGAGCTACATAAATTATACAACACTATGTTCTCATAGAGTGGGCCCTGCTTTCATAGAATATTGTTGACATTTACCAACACTTGCTACATTGACAACATGAATTAGTTTAATTAACTAATCTAGTTAAAGGAAATTAATATTTCATAAATATGCAAAGAAAATAAACATGTAAAAAATAAGATTAATTAATCAAATAAATATGCAAAAAGAAATCAATTATATTAATTAATCAAATCAATATGGAAATTATAAAATACAATTAAAATAAAATCTTATTAACTAAATCATTTCATTACTATTTAAATCATTTCATTAAGATTTAGATAATACTCTAGGATTCCTCCTCATAGGGTTTGTTTAAAAATAAAATAACAATTAATAAATTAGATCAACCAGTTTCTTTAATAATTTGCTAATAATTAGAAAACAATAAAAAAAACTCTATAAACCCTCTCTTTTGATTGGATGATAATATTAGCATATAATAAACAACCCATACTTAATTTAAAATAATTATTAACAAATTAATTCACCTTTATTATTCATTTCAATTGAAATAATAAAATAACAACTATGTAACAACATCATCTCGAAGTTCCAATTTCTTATTCTAATATAATTCCTACGAAGGCATCAACTCGAGTTGCATCAATAGGAGTTGTGGAGTTAGAATTGTATCAGGAAGTGTGGAATTAGAGTTGTATAAGTGAGTTGTAGTGTAATTCAGTGTTTTATGAGTGAGTTGAGTGTAATTCCTTAGTTGCGACAACATCGTGAGTTGGAGTTGCATTAACATTTTGAGTTGGAGTTGCATTAACGCTATGTAATGAAAAGGTGCGGAAACATGGTTAGGAGTTGTCACAAAGTTTTATCAACCCTCACACTCGTGTCATATAAAATTAAAATCTGGTCAAATTCAAAATCAATCCCTTATCTGCAAAATTGGCTTGCTGCACGACCAGTATCACCTAGTTACCTATCTCTTTTTCACTAAGGAATAAAGGTAACTCAGGAATAAGAATCCATCAGTCGACAAGCCAACCGTTGAAATTTGACGAAACAAAACAACACAATCCAAACCCTTTTGAATATACCATTAATTATGAAAACTATGTCTCTGGCACAGACTGAGAGTGAAATTTAACAGGCCGATGACTTCATATAAACTTAATTTTTAACGATATTGATGGTCCAACAAAATGGTTATTATTCAAAAGCCGAACATGAGCTGCAGAACCGTATAAATAAATTAATGGGTAAAACAATTCAACGCATGCGTGCAATTTGGGCATTTCTTTATATGTTTGTCCAATGGAATCTCTCTATTCTGTGATGCTACTCATAATAATGCTATACTTTGCCTTTAATTCGTTATCATACCAGTCAAATTATTCAAAACGCTTTTGAGTGAAGCTCTCGTTTTAGTCTTTGCTCATAATTGTGGAGAATTTGGCAAAGTGACGTTACTGCGTCGGGAAGTGATCTGATTGCACAAGCGTGCTCGCCTATATTCCTTTTATTATGTAGCTGACGTACTCCTAACAAAATTTGGAAACATTATGTCTCTTGAATCTTTGTAAAAGTTTTAGAAATAATAATCATCACAATTACTTAAAGCTTCATCTTATGTTATCATATTAAAAAGATTTTCTTATAAAAAGAGTTTTGGCGAAAATCACATATAGAAAAATTTTTGTCAACGCGTTTAGACACATTAGTTGGTTCGAAACGTCGACAAAAGTCTTTCTATATATGATTTTCGCCTAAGCTCTTTTTATAACTTTGATAAATCACAGAAACCTCAATTCTACAATTAAAAAAATTTATTTCATAAGCAAAAAAAATATTTAAAATTCATCATTCCCCACCCTAACTTATACTCTACAAAGCTTTACTTTGGATGTCTGAAATTGTATCTTTTTAAACTACCAAAAGAGAGTGCTGCTTAACAACTACACAGATTTTCATAATCGAAAACATGTTACAAACATAATTCTAAAACTAGATATGCATGCATATGTATGATAGTAGGTACACCGGCTTATAGCTGTAGAAAAAATTGTTTTTGGTATACAGCACTGGGATTGGATAATGCAGAAATGTTACCATCTAAATTGTAGATTAACTATTGTATTAATATGTGACATATAATGTATTCAACGCACATTATTCATTTACGAATTTTATCGCACTGAAAATTTATCCAATGTCAAATTAAATGGTGTTGCTAACTGCCCGATATCCAGACTTAATAACATGTCAAAAGGTACGATGCATTGCAGATGTCTCCTGAATATATAAATATATTAATTGCATCAAATGTCAATTTATATGGCGTTCTAAACGCAATATCTGAGACATATAATGTATCCCGAAAAATATTATATACATTATATTTATTTTATGAAAGGATGTTTTACTTTATTTTTAATATAATTTATTTAGCTGATTTTTATGATTTATTTTAATATTTGCACTGGGAGAGATATTATAAATTAAGTTGGTTGATACCTATAATAATGGTTTACTAACTATTTAATTATATCATTATACTACTTATATTTATATACCGATATGTGACTTTGGTGGGAGTTTGAAATTGTTTATGTTGATTTTTTTTTTTCCTTCTTCATGTTTTTTTATTTTATTATTACTTAGAGACCGTTTTGAATACTAATTAATATGAGCGTGTAACTTTTGCCTTTCCCACTGTTGGAACTAAGTTAAAATATATATATTCACCCAATTAAAAATATATATATATTATTATAATAAAATTATACTTATTTAATTATCTTTATAAATAATATAAAATAAAAAATATATATCTAAAAGAATATTTCCATAAATAAAATATATTCATATACCTATTATATAATATAATTTTTTCAGATTATTTAGAAAAAATAAGTTACAATACACAAATTTTATATTTTCATTTTCTTTATATGATAAGATCTATAGTTTTCTTAATTTTTAAAGACATTTGGGTACAGCTCAAGCAATACATTTCAGTATAATTTGTATAGAGAAAAAAAAAAATATTAAAATTTATAAGAAAACATTTTCTTTTATTTAAATAAAGAAAGAGTGAAATGAATTTTTTTAATTCCTAAAGATGTATAATCATTCAATTCTTTATATGATGTTGATTTACAACACTTAAAACATATTGATAGTAGAAATAATTTTAATGTAAACCATAAATAACATAATTCAATATATAGTGTTAAGTAAAAGTATTTCACTATTTGTATTTAAAAATATATTAATAACAAAAAATACTTTAATGTGGAAAACGTAGGCCACATATAAAATATTTTCATGCCTATGTTAAATAAAATATTTCGCTGTCAATTATGTATTTATGATATAAAGCAATCGAGAATAAGAAATTATTACTATTATAACATTTTGTACTATCAAATTTTCACAAAAGGATTTGCTAGAATTTCAACTTTAAGCTATGTAATCTACATAATCAAATTGACCAAGGGAATTTTCAAGCTTTTGAATCCATTTATGAATTTAACAATGCAATTTGAACAATGAAAATTGCAATACCATGAGGAAGTCTATGAATGAAACATTTTATTTGTATGTCTCTTAAAGTGAAGGAGAAATGTAATTCCTTCTATGTGAGACATGGAGTGGGGCCATATATATATATATATATATTCCAGGTCACAAGTGGGATCAAATCTTTCTCCATATATAAGTACCGAGAGGGATCAAATCCTTCTATCAAGTCCATGTCCATATCGAAGGCCCGAGAGGGAACAAGGCTCTTGAGGTGCAAATATCTCTTCAAGTTTCATGCTCTAAATAGGTTTGCACCATGAGGGACATAATCCATCTAGATAATTTAGAGATCAAATGTTACTACTGATCTATCTTGATTATTTATTATATGCCTACTCATCAACATACCTGCAATGGGGGAATGCTTCACTTTCATACCCATGATAAGATAGGTTGTATATATTTTGATTTTGAAATAATAAGTTAGAAAATAATTCTACATTTTTTATATATTTCTCCACCATTCTCTAAAAATATTGTATACCTAAACTTTAGAAGTAAATAACATAATAAGAATGATGATATTCACTTGAAGAGGAGTTTTTATTCTACTAATATGTATCCATTTTCAAGTCTCTAATAAGTGTTCAACCCTCCACTTATCATTTTCTTAGTTCTATAGTTCTTGTTTATGTTATTATGAATATTTATTTCGAGATATTTTATGACGACACTTCCCCTAAACTATTGTTGTCATGCACGAAATTATTGTAGGTGTTCTTTTTAAATGTAATTAGTATGACTTTTGGTTTGCCCATATTAATGGTGATACCATTACTAATGTAGAAATCCTTGGTAATTTTCATTTGTTTTTCAAAGTGATAAAGACATATCACCATAAGAATAAGGAAGAAGGATCAAGAACAAGCCAACTAGAATAAGAGTTATACAACCCACTTATTTTGAACAACCCTCTCATTTGTCAATTTATATAATAAAATGGGTAGGGAACAAGAGACAACGCGACTTAGCGTCTATATTACAACTAATTTATTTCAAATAATAATAATTGTTCCAAACTCTTTGAAAATTATTATTGTACAAATTTATAGTAATAGCCTTCAATATGCAAATAGCTCAACTATTCTAATTTATTAAGGAATTTACACTTCTGTGATCCATAACGATGCTTAGAGAATGATTTTTGGCGAAATCACATAAATAATCATTTGTCGACGCATTTCGAACCAACCAGTGTGGTTCATCGTCAAGACAAGTTGAAGAAACAGATCTAGCTTAGCATGTTAAATAGTTTGAGCAGAGACTCCAACGGCTAAATTGATAATGGCTAATTTTGACCTTAGGACCCCGGTCAAACTATTTTAATATTCTTGCAATATTTTTATTA
>APFE030665420.1:0-18823 GCA_000404065.3 Pinus taeda
GCTTGCGGGACCACTTAGTGAAGGCGACTTCTTTTCACTAAGCTCCATCATCTTGTTGCATTTTCAACACTCCCTCTCAACAAGATATGGATTATCTGCAACCCCTATCCTGTAACTCTGGAATATTCTGTATGCAACACATCTACCCAGTCCACTTGCTCCAACAACACTTGGAACAAAAACACTCCCAACTGACCACTCTGTTGGTCTAGGAACATACTCTAATGCTGAAGCTCTCCTGTTGCTGACAAGTGCTCCCTCTATGACATCTGCGCTACTGCAACATATCCATGCATCTCACACCATTGCACACCTCTCTGTGACACCTAGCACTGTGCAAAAACACTTGTGCCTCTCGCATTGCTGCAGCCTGCTAACTACGCGCTGTCATGGGATTCCCTGCACTGTCGCTCTCTCTGCCACTCCATCCGCATCTGTCTCTACCCAATCAGTCAGTTCCTGCTACTCCACATCGGGGCTCCTATAGCAAGGTCTCATCCAAGAGGTTGGGTACCTCAAGGATCCTGCCCCTCCTACATGGAGGTATGGCTGCATGTGATCCCTCAGTCCACTTGGCTCGAAGTTTCCCCCTACTGGAGGTCTCTACATGAGTAGATGTCTCTACTTGATCTCCACTCAACTTCCCCTATTGTAGATACCCTACAACCTCCTGAAGCTGCCACACCAATCGTGACTCCTCCACCATTGTCTGCATGTTGATAGGTAATATACCCTTCCTCTCAACCACCAAGTCTCCATCAGTTGCTTTGCTGCTCAAGGCTTTGCATGCATCTTGAACCTCAAGAGCATACAGGTTCTTGACCCATGAACCAATCTGCTTCACCTGTCTAGTGATGATGTGTCTAAGGAAAACATTTCCCTTACTGAAGACTATATCATAGCCTCTGTCTTCCAGCATCGCTATCGACACCAAGTTTCTCTTCAGTCCTGGTACATCCTTAACATCGGTCAAGGTAAAGCGAGATCCATGCTCCCTATGAAAAATAACCGTGCCTACACCTGAGACACTATACTTCTCATCATTACCCATCACTATGATTATCTGGAGATCTTTCTCCTCCAATGTATTGAACAAACTCTTGTCACCGGTCATGTGGAAAGAAGCTCCACTACCAAGAAACCAACCACTTCCCGCCATGGATGAAACCATGCATGCGAAGAGTGTGAAATCCAACTCAAACTGTAAAGTAAGTGCCTCACCTTTAGATCCTTCCTCGGATCCCTCCTTGGATTTCCTCCCTGGTATTCCGCTTGAACTCCTCTTGCACAAGATCCAACCTAAGTCTCTCCCATCCTGGAAATTTCTCCCGACCATTGACAGAGTCTTGATAGGAATGCCAACTCTTTGGAAGACCAAGGAGATCCAAGCTCACCAAGTCCTCATCATCAACAGTCACCCCCACACTTCCCAGCTCATCCCGACATTGGGTGAACTTCGTGAGACACTGGGGCATATTGTCTCCATTCTCACACTTAATGTTTCTGAGTTTATCCTTGAGTGCCAACTTCCTCTGGTTGCTCTTGCTTTGGAATCCATTGAAAATAAATTTCAACAAATTCGAATTCCACCAGCTCAAAACTCAACCGCTTCTGATCTAAAATTCGTGAGAACAAAGTATTTCTCGTACAGAGATCGACTGTATGGGCATTCACCAGATATCTCACCTTCCAAAAGAAGGATGAATCCAGAGGTTACCTGGCCCGATTACAGACTCTACCTGAAGAAATAAAATGTAATCACTTTATGAATAATAGATCTGATGATCAATCCTCGCTTTGATATCCTGTAGAACTTTTTCTACAAATCAAAGAGCTCCGATACCATGTAGAACCTGTTCTACAAATCAGAGAGCTCTGATACCATGTAGAAATTTTTAATAATATAACACTTATTCGCAGAGATTATCCTGACTATACACTATTTGCGGAATCATGCATAATACATAACCTCCTCTACGTTGATCATCAATTTGCAATATTAAAGAAACAATCGCATGTGCACATTGAAGCATTAATCACACATATCAACATAGTATGTACCGGGGAAAGCATACAGCTGAAAACCCCCAACTATCTGTATATTATATTGATTGAGAACATGTAACAATACATAGTACAATACTCCTCACAAGTACTCAGTACTATCTCCACCTGTTACACACAAACTAGCTTAGATCTGAATCAAGTCACTGGCTCAAATCTCCTCCACTGTTTGCCTTCCTCCACTACGCAATACCTATTGAAAATAGAATGAAGAATCAGCTCCAAATTCATATTCCCTTTGCCTATACCATGCAATCCTCATTGTTAATACTCAATCCATTGATTTTGAAAATCTCATGCACAACTATAGTCACAACTGATAGCTGTCTTGCCCTTTCACTCACCTCTAACACTTGTCTCCACTGAACTGTCCATGCACTGAGTTAACTGATGTATTCTTTAGTGGATTTATAAGTTAATAATTAGTGAATTAATTAATCATTAATTCACACCACTCATCATTAGTCTATTTGTCAGTTAGACTAACTACAACTAGTTCAACTAGGTCAAATTGAACACAAATCCATCAACTCCTCAATTAACTCCACCAAACTCAATCACTTGAGTTCTAACTGAAGTCCTTCATGCAATAGCTCAACTAACCCATAAGAAAAGTGTATTTCCTTCTGGCAGTTGCATGTGCCACATCCGTAGCTCGAACTGAAGTGCTGCAAGAGGATAATATAATGTTTATAGTCTAAATATTATTAAGAGCTAATAATATTCGACTGTTCTATATTTAGACTAGTAGTCTAAAAATGGACTCCGCCCATATGTCTAAAAATAGAAGTCCATCTATTTTTACCAACATGACCAATCATCCACAAGTAGCATCCTGCAACTCATAGACCATGATCCATATGTCTAAAAATATACATAGTCTAAAAATAGACTTTGCACCAAAAATAGCCTGCGGGACCACTTAGTGAAGGCGACTTCTTTTCACTAAGCTCCATCATCTTGTTGCATTTTCAACATTTGCTACGAAAACTTGGTTCCAGCATCCCCCCATACTACTTCATGTGAGACTTCAGTCCACGCTTCATGGGTTGACGCTGAAAGGGTGAGTAGTGTAGGGATTTGTTTGGAAAACTTAACTTTGAACCTAGGTTAGGACCCCGTAAGCCAACACCCTTTAATTGAGAGAAATAGTTCCAACTCTTCACATTAATTTTCAATCTGGGTAGGTTTTATTATTGCAAGGTTGTTACGCAAAATATATGCAAGGGAAAATGATGACTAGTGCTAATGAATCTCAAACTCAATCATTGTAATCACACTCTCAACAATTCAACATTTTGGTTGTTACACTCTCGAACCTTGTTCACACTCTCAAGGAATAAACACACAATGCATAATAAAACCAGTTTGTCACATTTTTGCTCTTGTTCAGAAAAGAACAACACTCTTGGAAACCATTCTCTCAGCAAATGATGAAACACACATTCAAATGAAATGAGCACATCATCAAACTATAATAATAATTAAATAACTATCAAACTTACAAAGGGACCAATCTAGGACCTATGTTGTCACACAATATAAAGGTTATAATTCTACAATCATTAGAGCATGAACAAGACTAATTATAAATGTACCAAAAATCACACATGAATTATAACTAAGAGGAAATAAATCAAACAACTAAAATACCTTCCTAATTAGTGATCCCTACTAAGAAGGAGGGCCCTTCCTTCCTAGCAAGGGATGGTACACTATACAACACACAAGCTAGTCAACAGAAGGGTATAGATCTAGGAAATGATTGAGATTGCATTAATGAAACATACAAGATTACAATGTTGGTGCTCTCCCCATCTATCATTATTAATTTTTTTTCATATGTCTATCTCGTGTGAGAAGAGAGAAAACCTATTTATAATGTCATATTACAATGATAAGATCATCATCAGAATCCCTCTATTCTCATGTGATATAATTTGAGAACACATATTAAAAATTTGATAACAGTTTCCAAGGTTAGGACAAAGTTGTAAGAACTTTTCCAAATTACAATAATTATCAATAGAAAATCCTAATTATTTTAGGTGTGTTGTCCATAAACTTCTCCTTTGAGAGTCAAACTATATTCTGACCAAATGCTTTCCAAATTTATCTTCCTAACTAATTGAAGGAGAAAATCATGTCCAAAATAGATAATCATGTGTAATAGCAATGCTCAATGAGTCCTTATCCTGTCCTTGGTGAGGCAAAACTCGAAAGTATAATGTTGCAACAACATCTCAATAGACCATAAACCCTGTAACAACCTAATTTTTAGTTTTATGAGAAAAATAGCCTATAAGTAGAATTAGATCATAATGATGTCATCTATAAATAGATATACTTAGATTGATAATGGTTGCTACAGTGGAAGAGTATGATCTTGAGAATAAAAAAGGGTAAAGAAAAGGCTAGAAAATGAGTGCAAAAAGATTCCAATTTTATATCCCAACATCTCCCCCCAACTTAACTATCTAAATGTCCTCATGCAAACCCTTACAACTAGCTCCTGATGTGTTGAGAGTGAAATTATGAAAAATTGTAGGTTCCTGCAATATCCTTTGTATATGCTCTATATTCTTGGCAAATTACCAATTCCATCTCCCATAATTTACCAATAAGATGGTATGGATGTTGATACTAATATATAGGGAGCCAAATAAGAGGAAATATGAACCTAAGTCCAAGCCAACCAATCCCACCTCTCCTAATGCACTTCACATACTGAAAAACCCTAGAGAGTTCCTTGATAAAATTCAGAAAACAATAAGGATCATCATCTCTTAGCTCCTTCCTGCAAGCGTCCCATCTAATTTTTCACCCATCCAATGCATCATGTATCATCCCTTTGATGCTTTTAAGACAATATTCAAAAACCTTGTTTCTAAACTCCATTAGCATCTTCTTAGTGTTTGGTTACTACCATATCTTGTTATACAGTCACAAGACTCTTTCAACAAACCTTGGTTCATTTTGAATAAGAAATTCCACCCATTCTTCATTAGTTGTTACAATATCATGGGAAACCTTCCAACTAACATTATTTTGCACAAAAGACACAAAGGCTCTCAACTAAACATCTCCAACATATTGTGTGAGGTTAAGAGATCCTTCACCAAAATAAACATAGTCATCTCGATATAGTTCACACAGTATATGTTGTTTTAGAAAAGTAGCCTTATAGATAGTTTTCAGAAAGTCTTGAGCCTCCCTTACCTCATATGGTCATTTCTCCTTGAGGGTTGTCAATAAAAAAAGTAAGCACTTTTCTTGCAAAAATAGGGGATAGGATGGAGAAGGAGGTCTGCAGCTTAATACATTGTGAATAAATTGATATATATACTCATTTTCTTGTTGCAATAGTTTTACTTCCTTTTTCAATTCCTCCACTTGAAACAATGTTTGCTTTCGTTCTTTCTAATCCTCACCACTTCCTATACATTCAATTTTTCAACCAATGTCCTCTTCATTTTATCAATAGAATCCTTATGTTGTTTTAGAAGAATAGCTTCAGCTTTTAGCGAGATTGCTAATTTCCTCCATTTCTCTAATTCCTCAATAAAAAATGTTGAATTCAATGGATCCTTAGTTTTTAAGTAACGTGTTTTGATTACTGTTACAACAAAAGTTTCAATAGTTTCCTAAAGGATATCTTAACTCCCTTTAACCACAAATTGCACTATCTCATCTATTGGTTCTTGTGTGATAGCAACATCATGGATAAGTTCCTATGGAGCAGCCACTAGTTTTATTTTAGTTTGTTTTTCTTCATCTACTAGTTCTTGTGTACCAATAGCATCATAAACTATTTTTTATGGAATAACACACATTTTTTCTTGACCCCGCTCTATTTAAACTTCTAGTTCTTATGTAACAATAGCATCTTCAGCAAGTTCTTGGGGAACAAGAGTTTGGAATTCTTCATCTTTCTCTCCAACTTGAATTATAACCGAAATAGTGGTTGACCTTTCACAATCTACTTCCTCCATCACTTGATTACATCCACCACATAATCTAAGTGACATTACTTTTTCCACTTCTCCCAAGGTTTCTAATCCATTTTGTTTTCTAGACTGAAGTTTCCCTTCAACCATGGTAAGTTTTTCCCTTAAATTTTCATTTTCCTCATTCAATTTATTAATTTTTTGAATAAGGAGGTTAATTTCAAACTTACTTGGTAAAGACACATCCTCTTATTCCGTTTTGTGCTCCTCCACTTTCTATTATTCCCCACGTTCCTTTGATTCGTGTGGAACAACATGAACTTTAGGTGCTAGGGTATTTTAGATTTCAACCTTGTACAACAATTCCCTGCAAATGAATTCTTAAAAGAGAAAATATATAACGGCGAGAACATAAAACAAATACATAGAGATTTTCCCCTCGATCCCAAAACTAGGACTACTAGATTGATTTTTCATTATGTTCCTTTCAATGTTATAGTACATATATATACATGTTGAAGCATTCATAAACCCCAATCCATTAAAACCTAGATTATAACATAACCATAGTTCTCTTGACCATATCTATAAAATGCCATGGGCAGAAAACCATCATGCCCAAAACCATGTGTAAAACCCATGTACAAAACAATAAGCAGGTCTACCCACCTATTATAGGGTCCAAAACATATTTCCCAACACACTGCCCCCCACACGTGTGACTAGTCATGGAAAGAATATAACACACATCCAACACTCTCCCACTTGTTTTTTTCTTTTCCACACAAGGGGTCACTTGAGAGCTTAGTCATTGGTCCACCCCTGCAACGCCCATTTTTTCTCTACACCAAGAAAACTTTGTCAATGCATTTGCAACATTCTTCAAAGTGTCCACCTTTACTAGCAACATCTTTTTTTCCTCAACCATATCCCTCACAAAGTGATACTGAACATCAATATGCTTTTTCTTTGAGTGATAAGCAAGGTTCTTTGCCAAGAAAATTGTACTTTCGTTGTCACAGTCTATCCTTATAGCTCGTTTTACTAACCCTATACTTGAACACAATCTCTGCAACCAAGTTGCTTCCTTGATTGCATGAGTGGCTACCATTTATTCTTCCTCTAGAGTTGAAAGTTCCACTAAAGAGTGTCTCTTACTCATCCAACTGACCGCTTCTCCAAATAGGTTAAACACATACCCACTTGTAGATATTCTTCGATCCAGATTTCTAGCCATGGATTTCCAAAACTTTGGTCAATCCTTTTCTTCCTTGGTAGCACAAACCATAATCATAAGTGTCATGCAGATACTTGAAAACTTGCTTCAATGCTATCCAATTCTCCTTCCCTAGTTTTGACATAAACCTCCTCAATAGTCTCATTGCATGTGCAATGTGTGGTCTATTATAGAACATTGCAAACATTAGGTTACCGAATGCACTTGCATATGGAGCATGAGACATGTCCTCTTCCTCTTCTTGTGTCTTGGGACACTGTTCAAAAGATAACTTTACACATACAGGAATAGGAACCTTCACCGGTTTACAATCTTGCATATTAAATCTTTGTAGTATTGTCTCAACATACTTCCTCAGGTTTGACTAGAGCTTCCTCTTTTCTCGATCTCAATTAATTTTCATGCCCAAAATATAGTTTGTAGCACCAAGATCCTTCATATCGAATTTCGAGCACAATTGGGTCTTCAAATCCTCGGTAATTTCTTTTTCATTTCCAATAAACAACGTATCATCCACATACAAGGCCAAATAAATAACACGGTCACCAATTAATTTAAAATACACATAGTGATCCACTTTGCTTCTGGTGAGGCCAAGTCCCCATATATACGTATCAAATTTCTGATACTACATCCTTGGTGACTATTTTAACCCATACAAACACATTTTTAACCTACATACCAGTTCTTTCTTGCCCTCCACTGCAAAGCCTTTAGGTTGCTTCATGCAGATCTCTTCTTCCAAATCCCCATTAAGAAAGTTTGTCTTCACATCCATCTATTCTACCTAAAAATCAAAAGTAGCAATAACATATAAAAGTAATCTAATAGAAGCTAACTTGAAAATAGGAGAAAAATATCACCAAAATAAATTCCTGACACCGGGGAATAACCTTTTGCTACCAAATGAGCTTTCTATTTCTCCACTTTTCCTTATGCATTCATCCTCTTCTCAAAAACCCATTTGCTTCCAATGGGTCTCCTTCTAGCTTCCAACTCCACCAGATCCCAAGCCTCATTTTTGTCCAAAGATTCCATTTCATTAATCATAGACTCTTTCCATAGTTTTCCATTCTTTGAATCTACTTCCTCTCTGATATTTATGGGATTATCATCAGTAATAAATAAAGAAAAAATTGAATATAAAGTAGATGCACTATACCTTTCTTACTATCTTCTTTCTCAAACTGATCTTCTCAAAGTTGGAGTTTGTGGCTCTCCATCTTCTGATTCCAATTTTGTTGTAGAGTCTGATTCTTCCTCCTTTAGCTCAAACTCTATCTTCACAAGTTCCTTATATAGGACTTCATGTTTAATAACATCCTTCACCTCTCTGAACACCACATCTTGGCTATAAAAAACCTTCCTTGTTTATGGGTTCCAAATATTATAACCTTTTAAACCATCATTATACCCAATAAAGATACACCTTTCATATTTATTATCCAACTTGGTTCTTTTCTCCTTTGGAACATGTACATATGCATCACAGCCAAATATCCTCAGATGTGAAAGATAGGTTTTCTTACCAGTCCATACCTCATGTGGAGTCTTATCCTCCAATCTTCATGAAGGTGATATGTTAATAAGGTAACATGTAGTCTCCATTGCGTCTACCCAGAATTCTTGTACTAACCTGACACCATTGAGCATGCTTCTTGCCCTTTGAATCAACATCTTGTTCATTCTTTCTGCAACTCCATTTTGTTGAGGTGTGTACGAAGTAGTATTTTTTTGTGCTATACCACACTCCTTACAGAACTCTTCAAATTCCTTCTTATAGAACTCTCCACCATTATCTATCGTCAACACCTTGATCTTCTTCTCTGTTTGATTTTCCACCAGAGCCTTAAATCCTTTAAACCTGTCAAAGACTTCATATTTCTTCTTGGGGAAATATATCCATGTATTCCTTTAGAATTCATCTATAAATGATACATAGTACACAAACTTACCCAGCAATGGAACCGACACAAGTCCAAACACATCACTGTGCACAAGCTCTAAAATCTCTTTCGCCCTCTTAGGACCAGAGGGTAAACTCACATGATTCTGCTTCCCATAATCACAATGTTCACATAAATCAAAAGCTAGAGAGTAGTTAGACATAGCTTATACCATACCATTACCATGTGGTATTTGAAAGCCCTTCTCTCCAATATGTCCAAGCCTTTGATGCCATAACATGGTATTTTCTCTAGAGACCACTAGATTTTTTGCTCCACTTTCAAAAACCATAGATCTCTTGCACCCATCAAAAATATTGATACCTAGAATATTTTACAGAGTTCCAATATAAACTCCCCACATCAATACCAGTGCTCTCTAAACCATCTTGCAAGTATATTTCTTGAACACTATTTTTACACCTGCATCATCCATCTTATAGAAATCAAATTTCTAGCCAATGTAGGAATATGCAGAACACTAGGAAGTGCTCTAATCCTTCCACCTTGCAACTTCAGCTTGAATTTTCCACATTCAACGATAATGGCCTTCCTATCATCCCGTAATAAGACATCACCACCATCATATTTATCATACTCGTAGAACCACTCCCTATGGTGAAGTGAAAGGAGTCAATCAACCATGCCTCATGGTCTACATGTGTACTTGAAGAAGAAACCAAGTACACACCCCCACCTTCATCTGAGGTTTTTTTTGCCTCTGTAGGAGGAAGATCATCATATCCCTTTCCTTTATCAGGAGCTTTAGATCTACAGTCCTTCTTGCAGTGCCCTTCATTTCCGCATTTCCAACATACCTTACGGGTTTCCTAGATATTTAGATCTCCCTCTAGATTTAGATCTCCCACTCAAGGACTTATTTTTGTTTCTATTTTGGGACCATCCTCATACAGACAAGGCACTTCCATTCTAGCTCTCCATATTTTTCCATCTCATCTCCTCTGACAACAAGGATGAGACTATTTCATCAAACTTCAAGGTAGTTGTATTGTTATCTATTACAACAACCAGACTATCCCACGAATCTAGTAGAGAATACAGCAAACTGATGCACTTATCTTTGTCTGAAATTTTTATATCAACAAATAAAAACTCACTTACCATAGTATTAAAGGCATTAATATGATCTGACACCGAGTCTCCATCCTTCATCCTCAGGTTATACATCTTTTTTCACATGGACAATTTGTTCACCAGAGACTTAGATTGGTACAAAATCCCTAAATTGACCCAAAAATCCTTCGTCATAGCTTCCCCTGATACATTCAACAATATTCAATCTGAGATACACAACTGTATTATGCTCTTTTCCTTCTGATCCAACTTCGCCCAATCTTCTACTGACATTTTCATTTGTTTAGTACCCGAATCTACCGTGCTCCACCGATCTTTATCCATAAGTAGACCCTCCATCTTGAGCTTCCACAACTCAAAACTATGACCATTAAATATCTCGATCTCTATCTTTCCACTGTGCTCCACCTTCTTTCACCGCAAGAATCGATCTCACAGATCTCCCACTGAACAGGGTCTACCACAGGCCTCAGTAAAACCCCTCAGCAGCAATGGTATCCCCTTGAAGCTGAAACAACTTTGATACCAAATGTAAGTTTTAACCCTATACAACAACTACCTACAAATGAATTCTTAAAGAATAAAATATGCAATGGCAAGAACATAAAACAAATACACAGATATTTTCCCTTAGATCACAAAATCGGGACTACCATATTGATTTTTCATTATGTTCCTTTCAATGTTACAATACATATATATACATGTCAAAGAATTCATAAAACTCAATCCATTAAATCCTAGATTAGAACATAATCATAGTTCCCTTGATCGGATTTACAAAATACAATGGGCAGAAAACCATCGCATCATGCCCAAAACCACGTGCAAAACCCATGTACAAAACCATAGGTAGGTCCACCCACCTATTACATGGTCCTAAAAAAAATTCCCTGGGCACTAACCTAAACCCCGTGTAGGGGGGATACCGCCCCCCTGTAAACCCACCGTGCATGCAACTAGTTGTGGAAATAATATAACGCATACCCAACAGGTATGTTCTTTTACAAATTCTTATTTTTTCTCCTCATTTTTTTGTCCCTTAGACTCATTTGGTTCTGTTGCATCTGTAAATTCCTCATACCTTAGGGTAGCTACTGTTGTAATAGTTACCCGCACTCTCTTCCCGAGATTCTTTCCACCCAATGGCTTCTTCAATTTCCTCTTCTTCACTGAATTTTGTACAAGAGTATATTTTTTAGATACTTCCTCAAATTCCCGGGAATTTCTCCCTAAGGAACCCCTACTTCAGCTGACATTGTTCGAGGTGCCCTTCTTTAAGTTATCTCTACCTCAGGCCCTTCTTCCTCAATAAGGAACCCATAATAACTATCCTCAGATTGTCCACTAGATTTATCCATGGGCTCTTTAGTGCATGCTCTTTTTCCTTCAGTAGATGTTCTTATGGAACTCTAGCTCTTAGGGTTTCTACGACAAGGTCTAGGAGGTTTAACTACTCTATCCTTTTCTAAGAAGTGCAGATGCTCTAATTTATCTGGGAGGTGTAACTACTCTATCTTTTAGTGTTGTTTCAAAACTTACCTCATGTTCTTCACTTTCACAATCCTCTCTTTCAATGGTTGGTGCATGTGACTTTGCCAATAAACCAGTGCATGTGCTTCCTTGTTGTTGCAGTGAATGAATTATGATTAAATTGATGAGTGCATGGTTGGTTAAGTAGGTCTTTGGATCTTTTTCCATCTGCACTACCTCTACCATATGTTTTAAATATTTTAGCAAATAATAAGGAAACATTATTAGTTTTCCATTACGAATATGTGTCGATAAATGAAAATGATAATTGAATATTGTCCCAAAAATTCCCTCAAAAGTAATGAGCTTCTAAATAAATAAATCCACATCATCCGAAGGGTGATGAAGGGATTTTCTCTCAATACCTATCCCCTTTCTCCTTACTTCCTCTCCTGGTTGTAAAATTGTTTCCCTAGCTACTGGAATTGTTATTTTCCTAGAAAACAAGTGAGCCCCTATTTAAGGTAAACATGTCACCTTAGCAATTATGTCCTCTATAACATCAATTCTGAATCCTCTAACCTTTGAATGTTTCTCCTATAGATCTTCTATGAATTTCATGGAAAGTTGTTCACCAAAACCCTGCAGCTTATCAAAGTAGAATAACCACCTTACATTCCTAAATATTTCTAGGACTTCTATATGGTGTAGTAGTGCATCAATGGATTTTGGTCCATGATGGACTGTTGCTTCTCCCATGGTTGTTTCAGAGACTATTATTTCTCGTAACTACTCAGACACTGTTACAAGGATGCACTTGGTCCATAAAACACTTGCTACTGTAGCGAATATTAGTAAAATGAATTTTGGAAATGGGTAGGGAATAATTAAGGTTACCCTTTCATTGAATTCAGGATTTTTCATCATAAATGACAACTACCAAGAATGGCTTCCGTGTAGTCACACTGATTTTCAAAAATGATAGCACAAGTAACAATGGTAGTGGGTAATTATTGAATTCATAAGTGTAATTAGCCAAATGGTAATTACAAATTGGGGTACAGTCAATGTGTATCATACAATAGATGTGGTACACTCCTCCCCCCAACTTAATTACAAAATCATCCCTTGGCATGTGTAACAGAAAAGTCAGATCATCCCTTAAATCCAAATCCTACAAGTAAATGACAATAAAGGGTCATACAACAAAAGTGATTCGATCAATGTTGTACAATATTTCATGCGTGGCTCAAAAGGAAGCTAAAGTTGACACTAAAAATAATGCCATAACGAGGAGCAAAATATGACATTAAACAAGAAGCTAAAAAGAAAGCTAAATTGGACACTAAAAACAATGCCATAACAAGGAGAAAAATAAGATGTTGCATAGGAAGCTAAAAAGGAAGCTAAAGTGGCCACTTAAAACAATGCCATAAAAAGGAGAAAAATAGGATGTTACAGAGGAATATATATATGAAGCTACACTAAAGAAGAGGTTAAAGTGGATGTTTACGTCAGCACTAAATTTGACACTTGAATTTTGCACTTACTGGTTGTGATCAGCAAAAAATTCCAAAAATGGTGCCATCCCGTTAAATAGTGTTGATTTTTTCAAAAAGGTGGAGAAAAATACATTAAACTAATCAGTGGAAGAAAAAAATGGAGCTAAAGAGGAAGCTAATCACAAGGATCTGTTGTAGTGATTATTCTTCATTTGGGATTCCATCTTGGTAATAATGTAGACCATGGCCTTATGCAAGCCTTACAATTAAACGGCTAGCTGGTGTCTCATCTCCTTCATTATCTCATGCATCTTGTCACTATAACACCCTCTAGGAGGACGATAACTAACCATGGCATGAAAGTATCTAGGAATCTCCAAAATCCAAGACTCCAAGTATTTCCAGAATTAAGACTACCACCACAAAATAAAAAGAAAACAACAAAAGGATTGGAGGGACAAATCCTTTTTGAGTATTTGACAAGATCACTCAAATCAACAATCACTTTAAAAACCAAATAGAAACAAAAAACTAAAATTACAAACCTGTCTATATTTTCAATAGGGAAAATAGGTTCATTACCATCTACGGGTGACATATAATTTTGCCTAGCCCCCCACATAGATGTTTAATTTTATGGACCAGATTTGACAACCATACAATTTATTATATTTTTAACATTTACTCAAGCATATCCATCATTAACCCTTAATAAGTAGATTTCTAACAATGTTAATTGTCTTAGGGCTAGGAGTCCCTGCTATAGATAATTTCATTTTATAACATTTTTAACATTTTCACATTGCATTCACCCCATATCATCATAAGAAATTATGTAGAGAGAACATTAACAATAACAATGCAGCATAATAGCCATAGTTATGTGTTGATGGTGCTATAAATTCTTCAACTAAGGGGATCCCCTTGGTATGAAGTCCCAATCAAACCTCACACCATTTGGTGTAGGAGTCCCATCAGGTATAAATGCCTAGTTTCCAAGCCCTTAAATGTTTTCCTTGGCTTTAGCTATCAGCACAAGAGAGTGATGGAATGGTGTCCTCGAAAAGAAATAGAGGTGTGCCTAATGAGTGTGCAGTTGAAAATGTGTCAAGGTTCCTCTACTACAAAAAAAGCAGGGTGATAAGAGTGAGCCTCTAAGTGAGAGGTAATAGTACCACCTAGGAAGAGGCACACATGAATCAGAAATCTCCATTTGACGTCTAGAGGAATAGTCCATAGTGGATTTTATAGTGGTTTTACAATGTACATCACTAGCCCCAATAATGGAACATTGGAGCCACTCCTTTCTCCTCAAAGAACTAGTTGATCTCTTTAATGCCTTGCTTGAGGAGCTAAGGTGAAAATTCCTTTGCTCATACAATGAGGGGGTATTCATAACCAATGGGTAATGCTTCCCATTTGTGACTCTTTGACTACCCTCATGACTGTTCAACTTCCTATGAATTTTCAACTTACATGACTCTCCATATTCATGTGTGTCATTTGGACTTCCACTGTATAATACATTTGAATATAATATACATGTTCCACAATAGTGATGTGGAATATGACCACTCATGATGTGACATGACATGTCATTGTTGACATGGACTTCTCGGTGATGTGGCAATGTCAAGTCATTGTTGCTGTGGTGAATGATGTTCGCTTGAGAATACTCTTGTCTTCGACCTCCTCATGACTTGGTGATAGAAATAGTCAATGATCTCAAGTCTTGGGTTGTGGTTGTGAGTTAGTTTCCTTTTTCCTTGGTAGATCATCTTACATACTCAGTGACAAAAATTTCCTTTGCATGTCTTCCTCCTTAATATCCTTCTTAAATATCTCGTTAAGTTCATGTATCTGCAATTCACTCATGATGAGGTGACATCAACCCAAAAATACTCCTAGCCTAAGATGGTGCATTTTGGTCCAGGGATTGAGTC
The DNA here is from genome assembly GCA_000404065.3 of Pinus taeda. Taxonomy (NCBI): domain Eukaryota; kingdom Viridiplantae; phylum Streptophyta; class Pinopsida; order Pinales; family Pinaceae; genus Pinus; species Pinus taeda. The sequence goes on from APFE030665420.1 coordinate 15,208, forward strand.
GAAACTGAGTTACAAGTTGGGAAGGGAGGCTCAGTGACTGCACATTGCACAATCCCAGTAGCCAGGGTTGAGGCTTGAGGCCTGGCACTGCATAGTGTGCAGTTCAGGCCAGTTTTAGAGGTTGTCTTCTACACATTTTTGGAGATGAGTGAGTCTGGTTAAAGGCGAGGCCACTATAGAATATTTTTGCCCAGTTCTGGAGAAGAATGCTAGCTGACTTATGTGCAATTCTGGGAGACAGTAGGTTAGGATGAGGGGAGGACCACTAAAGGAAACTTCTACATATTTCTATAAGGGAAGCTTGACTAAGAATATTGCACAATTCTAGAAGGGGAGGTCGTTATTGGCTTCAGGAATTACACAATGAAAAAGTTCTCGAAGACAAGAATTGCACACTACACAGATCCAGGGGTTAAGGTCATAGCTTGTTTACTGGAACTATGCAATGTTCATTCTTTTTAGGGTGTGTGAAGCCAAGTTGAAGGGTCGGGGAGCTTCTTTGGAAAAGGCTAATTGTTGGACAAGTGAGACTAGTAGGTGAAGTGATGAAGCTTTGGTTGTGTCCTAAAACTTAGAATCATTGACGACTCAACAAAATTGATCACCCATGACATGTGAACAACACTTACACTTGCATGTGACCACTTCATGACCAACTACGACAAGTGCGACACCTAAGATATACTTTATGATGGTCGTGACGACACTTGTGTGACAATGCTAAAAAATTGCGAAAAAGTGCGACAGGTGTTTACATGGTTAGGAAAACTCATAAGAACAAAGATAAGCCCTTGGAACCACTAGAATGAGCTTGTGCATAAAGTGTGATAGCCAACATGTAAGAAGATGACATCTTTCCTTCCTTGCAAAAGGGAGTGAAACACATAGCGAAAACACATGGAATGACTTTCAGCGTTTGCAACCATACATTTCATTTAAGACATAATGATATGACAATGATAAGTTTTCCTTCATGCTATACTAAGAGGTGCATTTCAACTTCATGAAAGATATGCTTTGTTTTTTGTACCTACCCTCCAGAGGGTTGTGAATCAGATGGAGTGTTCATGGGGTCATACTCTCTAATCTTCTATCATACCCCAGGGTTCCTTGGTCTTCTTAATTGATGATTATCTTTTCTCCTCAACTCCTTAAGTGTCATCTAGCATGTCCTCCTTCTTCATCATCTCTCCATAGTGTAAGAGACTACATGCATCTTCAACTCACTCATGATGAAACAACATCAGTTTGAAAACCCCTATCCTGAGATAGAGCACTTGAATTCATAAACTAGGTCGAGACTAAGTGACAGGTTAGGAGAGAAGGCCCAGTGACTATGCAATTGTGCATTTCAAGCATCCAAGGGTCAATCTTGATTAGTGAGACTACACAGTGCATAGCTCAAGCCAGACTAAGGGAAATTCTACACATTCCTCACTGAGGGAAAAATTTGTGTAGTACCCACTAAGGGACAAAATTGTGTAGTTCAAGCAAGCAGTGGCTTCTACGGGATGAGGCCCAGGGAGAAAACAAATGTGCAGTTTCGAGAGGCAAGGGGGATTGGGTAGCTGAGAGCCTTAAGGGAAAGAACTGGACAATTTTGGAGGTCAAGGGAGGTTGGTATTTCTACGTGTTGTGTAGTTCTAGTAGACAAGGGAAAGGCTTGAAGGTTGAAGATGTGAAGTGCATAGTTTAGGAAGGCTAGATGAGGCTAGGTTGCTAAGAATCCTTCAGAATTTGGTTAAGAATGGGATCAGTGGAACTGATGTGAACAATGATATAACTTGACTATGGCCATACACTTGGATACTTGGCATGTAATAGACTTGGTGAAAATTCGATGTAATAAAAGTTAATAAAGGCAAAAAACAATAACCACGGTTGATGGGACACTTATTCCAAGTTGATTGTTGGGAAAACCGTCCTAGTGGGTGTTCATTTTATTTTTTATGGACAAGGAAATTGGTAAAGGCAATGGCTAAGGCTTTGGAAAGGAAAAATGTCATTTTTGGCACAGTTATTTATGAAAATAATGGAAATTAGGAGAAAAAGGATGTGAAAGCTCATAGGTTGCATGTGAGGAGGAAATTGAAGGAACAAATGGAAAATGAAGAAAATAGAGGCCTCATTCATAAAAATGCTTCTGAGGATCAGTTGGTAACCTTTTGTCATTTGAGTTTGGGAGATCTCTTATTATTCTCTCTCATACTCTTGGACAATTAGATTTTTCTTGGAGCATTTTGGCATTGGATCTAGAAAGACAAAGTAGGTAAGAAGAAGGAAAGATCAAGCAAGGAAAGGCAGGGTCAAGCAGCTACAACAGGCTTCATTGCAAGTATCAACTTGCATGTGTATTTTCCTTGCTAGATTTTGCATGCATGGTATTGCATGTGGTTCCTTTGTTTTTGTGGCATGGGTTTTTCCAAGTGTGATAGTGTTTTCAGCCTACCCTTGCCATTTCCGGATAGCCATCGTGTGATGGGATTCTAATGTTTTGGTCGATTTGGATTACCAAATGGATTTGAAGCTGAGTGGAGTGGATCTCTAAATAATAGAGCACATGCCCTAGTGGTCCCTGAACTAGGATGTGGATCACAGTAAAGCCACTGGCCTAGTGACCCCTGAGCTAGACTATGGGTTGCAGTAAAGCTAGGATTGTGTTTCCTCAGTGGGCCTAGGAATCCTTGTCGATGAATGGCAGGATATACAGTAAAGCCAATATGTGGTTTTCCTCCATTGGGCCTAATAATCCTGGGTTTGGGATATGCGATAAATCCTGGAGAGTGGGTCTCAGTTTATGGCCTAGTGATCCAGGTTTGAATTGCAGTAAATCTTGAGCGACTAGGAGACAGGAAAATTCCTCATGGTGTAGGTGGTGAAATCCGATGGCATCCATGCTTGTTTGGCCTAGTGATTGATTGGAGATCACGGTAAATCATGTTATGATGTGTTCATTGTGTTGGCCTAGTGATCCAGGATGGATTACGGTAAAACCTAGTTTCTATTGATGAGGCTTAGGTGGTTTAGCCTCGGTATGTCCTAGTTGGTTCTTTTGGTTTGAGTCCCACATTCATGCTTGGAATATGAGATGGGGGTGAATGGATGAAGAGATATTTGGCTCATCCATTCTATGGTCAGGTTGAATGTGGTAGTCCCATCTCCAGTTGGTTTATTTCATTCATTAATGAGAAATTCATTCCCTTGATTTTCATGTGTAAATGTACTCATGTATTGGTATTCCCTACTTGGTTCTTTTGGTTTGAGTCCCACATTCATGCTTGGAATATGAGATGAAGGTGAATGGGTGAAGAGATATTTGGCTCAGCCATTCTATGGTCGGCTCAAACGTGGTAGTCCCATCTTCGGTTGGTTTATTTCATTCATTAATTAAAAACTCATTCCTTTGATTTTCATGTGTAAATGCACTAATGTATATGTGTATTTCATGGTTGATATTCTTATGATATTTCTATCCCTATTATGTTGGCTATATGTATGTTTTATGAGAGCGGATATGTATGGATCTTAGCGTGTTTTCACTTGTAAATGAATGGATAATGTATCTATGGCCTAATAGATGATAATGCAGAAAATGGCATGAGGGAACAATGGTTCA
>APFE030665420.1:18833-34502 GCA_000404065.3 Pinus taeda
CCTACTTGGTTCTTTTGGTTTGAGTCCCACATTCATGCTTGGAATATGAGATGAAGGTGAATGGGTGAAGAGATATTTGGCTCAGCCATTCTATGGTCGGCTCAAACGTGGTAGTCCCATCTCCAGTTGGTTTATTTCATTCATTAATGAGAAATTCATTCCCTTGATTTTCATGTGTAAATGTACTCATGTATTGGTATTCCCTACTTGGTTCTTTTGGTTTGAGTCCCACATTCATGCTTGGAATATGAGATGAAGGTGAATGGGTGAAGAGATATTTGGCTCAGCCATTCTATGGTCGGCTCAAACGTGGTAGTCCCATCTTCGGTTGGTTTATTTCATTCATTAATTAAAAACTCATTCCTTTGATTTTCATGTGTAAATGCACTAATGTATATGTGTATTTCATGGTTGATATTCTTATGATATTTCTATCCCTATTATGTTGGCTATATGTATGTTTTATGAGAGCGGATATGTATGGATCTTAGCGTGTTTTCACTTGTAAATGAATGGATAATGTATCTATGGCCTAATAGATGATAATGCAGAAAATGGCATGAGGGAACAATGGTTCATAGTGATTCTCAGATAAGTATAAGATCCTTACACTTAATTATGTTGTTTACACCTGTAGGTTACATGTTAATTATATGTTTGACAAAATTCCTGACATGGCTAGTAGGGGTCTGATTAAGGTCATGTTCAACTTATTTCTTTTGCATCATTTTTTCCCTATTCTTTTACTATTCGGGGGCTATCATTCCATTCTGGGCAGTGAGCTAGGCTCTGGGCCTGAAGAAGTGGCTCAAATCCCGGAGTCATTGGCATAGCACTAACAAATTTAGTCTTTGGTCACTGGCAGGAAATCCTATGAGAGTGACTTTGGGTTTCTATATGCTCTTTTGCCTATAGCATGGGAGCAAGTGAGGCCTAAGATGTCTAGAACATCAGTAGGACCCAAGTACAGGATGTCTGAGTGGCTGACATGTCTCTTGAGGGTTCTTTTGCTAATGTGAATAGGTCGGTTCATGAGTTTCGTCGATTCCACTTCCTTAAGGTCACATACTAGGTCAAATCCAATCATAAAAGCTTGTTGTCGCATGTTTACTCGGTTGGCATGGCTACTTCAGTAGATGTGGGAGGAGGTTGTTACAAAGTGGTATCAAAGCATGGTTCACCCCTTGGACTAGATGGGAAGTGTGTGTTGGTCATGCATGCATGTCATTTTTATGTGTGTCTCTTACACTTGCATTCCATGTGCTTATTGCATTTGTTGGACGATTGATTATGGTTGTACTAAGGTTTCCATGTTGAATTTGATGTTGATTTTGTGGAATGAATTTGTCACGAGTATATGACTAGTTACATATTGTTATATGTTTCTTATATGTTGATTTTATGTCACGTACTTACATCCTTGTACATAAGGCTACATTCTTGTAGATTTGATTACATGTATTAGTCTTGTAGGTTGATTACAAGAATTGATTGCTTATGTTCGACTACATGTGTTTATGTGTATGTGTAGTTGATTATGGATTTCTTATGCATGTTGATGGTTGCATGTGGGAATGTGTACCATGGAGTAATGGTCGCTGTCATGCATGAGGTCATAGCATGCATTTTTTATATGGCCTTGTGTTGATGACTGGACCCTAACTAGAGTGATGTTTATATGTTGATACATTTAATTGTGTATGTCTATATGTTTTTATGTTTATGTTATACATGTATCAAGATGATGTGTTGATCTTGCAAACAAGGTATCCTCCCCAAATTATACTAAGGTAAGTTGGTTTACTGTGATTTGGTTTATCTAGCATATTATGCATTGCAGGAAAGAGATCAAATGGCTAGCAAGGTGGTAGACTACATAGAATATCTATATGAAATAGATGACTAGCATGGTGTGGGGCACTCTTCAGATTTGGCAAATACATTGAGAAGCTTGAAGGAAGATATAAGGAGTTGTAATGAAGATAATGATCATAACATACAGGCATAAGAGAAACAAGCAGAAGTTAATTTTATACTTCTTCAGAGTTTGTCAGACTTGCAGCGACAAGGGCCACTTCGGATCAGCCATGGCTATGAGGATAGAACTAATGGGGAATATGGCAGTAGGTCTCCTCGTAGACACAGGTCAGAGAAATCTGACACGGTGAGAGATGGCAGGTTGTTGGATACTCCACATAGGAGAGATGATGAATATAGGTATTATTCTTGTTTTGGTTTTGATAGACATCATGATCATCATCACTATCATCCTTACAGGAGGAATGATAGGGGATAATTTATACATGAGCTTAAGAAAGCAAAGCCACCTACTTTTGATGGAGATGTGAAGAAGTTGGAAGATGCAGAGGTTTGAATACTTGGGATGAAAAAATTCTTTAAGTTGCAGAAGTACACAGATAAAATGAAGGGCAGAGTAGCGATCTTCATCTTGAAAGGTAAAGAAGACATTTGGTGGGAAGATGTTAAGTGAGTCAGAGACATCAAGAGAGATGACTTGAGTTGGTGAGAGTTCAAGAGGCTTTTCAAGAAGTACTTGTCAGAGAAGTACTATGACATTAAGGCTAAAGAATTCTATGAGCTAAAGATGGGATCAATGACAGATGAAGAGTACACGACCAAGTTTCTGGAGCTATTAAGGTATGTACCTTATCTTACTATGAGAAGGCTAAAGTTGAAAGAATTTTTAGTGGTTTTCCATTAGAATTTATAGATGGGATTGAGTTTGATGATCATTGGTGACTTGAGGAAGTCATTGGGAAATTGAATCATTTATATGAACATTCAAAACATAAGAATGAATCTCAACATGGATGGAAGGGAAAATACGAAGGTAGAGGTAAATGGAAGCCTAAGAGAACAATACCTCAGAATGCAGATGGGAAAGAAAATATGGCACCGTAAAAGAAGTTTAATGCAGCTAGACAAGGACATGGGTCACAGTCGCCACAGCACAAAGGTGAGGGCATTAGTCGGTGTGAGTGTTGGACATGTGGTGAGGAACACCTTGAGATAGATTTTCCATAGAATTAGCATGGTAGGCCTTAGATATACAACGCACAAGAGGCATAGACTATTGGGAATGTTGATTGGAGTATCCCACATATCTGTGTAGCGGTGGACAAAAGATAGGAAAAATACCAGGAATTTATCATTGAGATGGATGTAATATTTGTGATCAATTTATTTCTATTTTGATTGACCTAGATCTAACTATAGCTATGTTAGTCCTCACTTGATGGATACGTTTCGTTTGAGTAAATAGTTGTGTTATCACTTGGATTGAACCTCAGGATGAATAAGGCAATTTTGGGGTAACCAGAAACCACGCTTAGCCAAGTAGCTAGCCCTACTAGGCTAGGAGAGGGCTCTCTCTGTAAGGATCTCAACCAAAATGACTAGATCAAGAAATTGATATTAGGCTAGGTATAGTAGCATAGGGTTTTGATTTGATTTTTGTTTGAAGGGTTTTGCTAGATCACAAAGAGCCGAACAGTTAGGGCAAGGAAATTAGGTCAAAACTGCAGGGTGTTCGATGGGGAAAGGTAGGCACAATTATCAGAACCTTAGGGTTTGATGGATGAGGTGAAATATAGGTGAGGAGATAGAAAGAGCATGTAAACCATGTGGATTCTTTCTAAATTGAAGAAAACATAGTCTGTGAAATGTCTACCCAAAACAGAGCATGAAGATATGGATTTTGCCTCTCATACTTGTATACATTTAAATAAGGCAATGAAATGATGAAATGGAGTCAACAATACATTCTAACACATGAATGCAAAAGATAAACTGAAGTAAGCATCATACCACATGGATCTCAAAGAAATAGCTGCAATTTTTTATTAATCTCTTACTGTAACAGATAGAAAATGATATCTAATCAAAACATAAGCATCCCACTGAGTCCAACCTCTACAATGATGGACGAAAAACATCATATAGACCCCAAACAACTAAACCTAAGCTTAGGAAGTTGAATCCATGAGAGGAGGAGTTGTTTCAAAAAAAATCAAAACTCCTAACAAGAAAATAGGGTGGTCAAAGTGACTCATCCCTAATCCAAACAAACTGATACATTTCACCTCATAAATTTGTTTTACCTAATGAATCTACCTTAGTAAGCTCTAGAAGCATCATAATTACATTCAATTTATCAATTACAAGGGTAAAGACATCATCTATCATGGTAGAAGTGAAAACTGGGTCAAATCTGCAAAATTTTAGGCAATGTGTCAAACGCACAGTGCCAAGTGCCAGCATGGAGCACCAAGTGCAACTGTGCCCTTCAAATTCAACTACACTTTTGGAGGCTTTCTCGATGTCCAAACTGGGCCCACAATAGCTTGTTGGAAAGCTCTTCCTCTCTTCTTTCCAACAAAACTTGAATTTCTAAATTTATATGTCATTTTTCTAGTCAAAAACTAAATCTCCCAAAACTACTTAGCGCTCAGCGCCCAGGCCAAAAAGAGGGCAGAAATGTCATTTTTTGGGTGTTTTTTGACCTTTTGACTAACCAATTTTCCTCCAAACGCTTAGAGAATGTACAACGTGTATGTACTCATCACTAGAAACCCAAATATTCTGGCTTCTTGTTGATTTGATGTCTCAAAAAAGAGCACAATGCCCAAGGTGTTGCGCGTTTACCCTCCATGACTGTGCAAAAACTGGACTGAAAAAAGACAACAATTTCCCACAAGTTCAAAAATGGTTCAACATGCCCAAAAATGTAATTTTATGACTGATCAAAGGTTAGAGGCATGTAGGGATGCCTCAGCAAGCATGTCAAGTCTCCTCCTCTCCTCTTGCTTAGTCAATTTGTCAATTTTCTCATGATCTCTTTTGAGCTTGCTCCTTACCACTTGATTCCTCCGTGCATAATACTTGGCCATCTTCCTTTGTATCTCAACATCTCTGTTTTCTTTGTCCAATAGGGTCTCCATGTGTGTGTTACCCTTCTCAAGCGAAGACTCTCTGTTCTCAGCTATGTCCTTGACCAATTGCTCATTTAAAGTGAGATGCTCCTCCAATTTTGCCTCCTTTTGCCTTTCAAGCTCTAATGCTCTCTTTAATCCTCTTGTTCTTAGTATTTTTCTTTGTCCGTGTTCATCATATAGCTCCCCATAATCTCCAAGCCTCATCAAGCTGAAACTTGGCCTTCTCAGCCTCCCTCTTTGCCTTGATGTACTTGGTTTGCGTCAATTCTTGCCTGACCTCTAGCTGTCTGTTATCTTTCTCATAAAAGAAGATGATATATTTGGCCCTTTGTAAACTGGTCTCAAGCTTCCTGATTTTGGTATCCTTTGCTTTCAAAGTAGCCTGAGTGATTTTGTCTTTCTCCTCATCATCTGTGTTCACAAGGAGAAACTCCTTTTCAGTGTCATGTTTTTCATGTTGTTGTTTGACCTCTTCTTTCTCCACCATTTTCTCTTTTCCTTTAACCTATAACTCTGATGACGAGGGCAAGGCCCCTCCCACTTTCTGTGGGGTAAACACTTGCCTCTTTCCCCTTTGATAGGTGAAAGCAAAGGTCTAAAAATTGTTCCTATATGGTATACTACTCTAACCATGCTCAGTTTGTACATCATGTCCCTCACTGCCACCATGTTCATCATGTTCCTCATCACTATCATCATCTCTATTGGGTGAACTAATGGCTACATAAAATGGTGATGATGGAGGTGATGGTGTGGTTGACTCATCAGATGAAGATGAATGATGTATGGACTGAGGTGGAGGAATGGAGGTGGATGGATGAGACGATGAAGGTGCCTCTTGGCCATGCCGAATAGGTGGGACTATGAAAATCTGTTACTAGGGTTTAATTTTAGAAATGATAGCAAACACCTATGGAACCCTATGTAGATCAACAATGGAAGGAAGGAGTGAATATATTTTTCCACCTACCTTATTTACTGAAGTGTGGGGTGACAAATTTTGAAATTTCGTGGCAATGGAGGACATTTTGGATTTTTTATGCTCCTTCTAGGCAAACATGCAGTGAGATAGACAAACATGCCCTTGAGCTACAGGAGCGCAGCGCCATTATAAATTTCACTAGAATCCCTGGCAAATGCGCAACGACCCAGCTAAACGTGCCCTCCAACTTGTAGGTTGATTTTGACTGCCTTCCCTATGTCCAAATTGTTCCCATGATATCTCATTGGCAAGGTCTCTCTCTTGGCTACACAATGGACCTATCAAGCACTGAAAAGGATTAATTATAGCCCCTGAAAAGTCAATTCTCCCAAGATGGGCCAAAAAGTACAGAATGAGGGTGCAAAAATGAAGTGTTCCCTTGCAGGAAACTTTTGGAGGTCTTACTCAACTCCAAATTGAGATCATGATAGCTCATTGGAAATATATTTCTCTCTAGTTATCAGTTTACTCATCAAGAAAGTCATTTGGACAATCTAGCTAGAAAAAAAATTGAGTTTCCCAAAGTCACTGTAGAAGTGCAACAACTCTCTTGTAGAAACTGTAGTTTTGACATTTCTCTAAAACCATGACACCTGTGTAAAAATTGGAGGTTTTCAATACTTGGCCTATTATGGACAAAAATTTCTCTCACTTTTGCCAAATTCATCCAGTCTAAAACATAGTTTGAAGAAAAACCAGCCCTATGTGTGGCAAATGATTTGTCCCTTGGAATGACTTATTGAAAAATGATGGAGACATGATGTGTATGAGTTGGAATGGCCTCATACTCTTTGAAATGACCTCCCTTATGCCTCATATACTCAAATGTATCTGATTCCATAGCCAACCCTAACTCAATGGGTGAGGAAATTAGGGTTTAGTGCTTGTGGAAAATGATGATTTGGACACCATTGGGAAAAGACAACTCCCTTTGGCATGCACTTAACCCTTTGAAACTTTACCCTTTCACTTGACTATATCCTTTGACAAATTGATCCTTTGATGGTCTAGCATCTTTGGAACACTGAGTTAACAACTTGGGATGGCGAAATTATTACATTTGAAAGACATAAGATTACATAATGAAATAAGCATTTCTCTTTACGAATCATCTTCACATGGTGAAGGGATGTTATTTGATCACCCTTTACTTGTTGGTCTTATGCAATGGAATGGAACCTTGGAAACCCTAATGACCTAATGAAACCTTGAAAAACCCTAAAATACCTAATAAGACCTTGAAGGACTAAATTTCAAGATGACATAATGACCTCATGACTGATACAAATGGCATGATAAAAATAACTCTATGGATGATGTACAATCAACAGGATATGAAACTATGCCAACAAGTAATCACATTTAGGGAAGAGTGATGGTTTTGGATTAGGACTACCATCAGTGACTATTTTTTTTTTTGCATGACCTAGTGGAATGATAAAAAATTTCATAGTAGAACCCTTGAAATGATATGAAAAGAGGATTTTTTTATCACAGATGGCAAGATGCAAATACTGACACTAACAAGTTGCATGCAGAGTCTTGGTTAGTGCAGTTGGCTACATGTATGAAGAAGCGAGTTAATCATTGGGTAAGAGCTTGTGCATTTGATTTGAACGGTATCCCTACCATAGCACATCTAAATGTAATACCATTGGGATCACACAGTATGTTGTTGGGCATGGATTGGTTGTATCTTCATAGAACCGAGGGAGACTACTATGATAAATCTATGGAGTGTGTTGATAACAATGGGGAATCAAGAATCTTGCAAGGTAAGAAGAAATCCACATCAATTAGGATGGTGACATCTATGCAAGTAGCCACAGGAAAGGGTGTATGTTATTTGCAATGCACATTTCTAGAGATAAGGGTAATGAGGTTGAGGATGCAGATGTATTAAACAAGTACCCAATTTTGCAGCACTTTTAGGATGTATTTCCTGAGGACAGTACAGAGTTTCCACCTCATATGGAGGTCGAATTTTCTATTGAGTTAGTGTCAAGAACAACTCCAACATCAAAAGCACCTTACACGATGAGCACACATAAGTTGGTTGTGTTAAAATTATAGTTGAAGGAAATGTTGGAAAATGGATACATTAGGCCAAGTGTATCACCTTGGGGCACATCAGTATTGTTCGTGAAGAAGAGAGATGGTACTTTCAGACTATGTATTGACTACAGGTAGTTGAACAAAGTGACTATCAAGAACAGGTACCCTTTGTCGAGGACTGATGACTTATTCAATCAGCTGAAGGGAATAACAGTGTTCTCAAAGATTGACTTGAGATCCAGATTCCATCAGGTATGCATCAAAGAAGAGGACATTTACAAGACTGCATTCATGACCAAGTATGGGCATTATGAGTTTGTTGTTGTTCCATTTGGATTAACTAATTCTCCAGCTACATTTATGTGCTTGATGAATAGTGTGTTGCATCCATATTTGGATAAGTTTGTTATTGTGTTCATTAATGATATATTGGTATATTCTAAAAATGAGGAAGAGCATGTCGAGCATTTAGCAGCATTGTTGAGGTTGTTGAGGGAGCATCAGTTGTATGCTAAGATCAGCAAGTGCAGTTTCTTTCAAAGTGAGGTACACTACTTGGGACATGTTGTCTCCAATGAGGGCATTGTAGTAGATCCAGAGAAGATAAGGGCCATCATGGAGTGGGTAGCTCCTAAGAGTGTGGATGAGGTGAGATCTTTCATGGGTCTAGAAATCTATTATAGGAGGTTGATTAGGAAATTCTCGTAGATTTCTTATCCTATCACATCATTTCAAAGGAAAGGTAAGAAGATCGAATGGACAGAGGAGTGTGAGACTAGATTTGAGAAGATTAAGCAGTTGTTGACACATGCACCAGTGCTACAGATTGTAGATGCATACAAAGAGTTTGTAGTATGCACAGATACTTGCAAGAGAGGACTTGTTGGAGTCCTTATGTAGGATGAACAAGTGGTATGTTATGAGTCACCGAAACTAAACGAGCATAAGTAGAACTACCCGACACATGATCTTTAGTTAGAAGTGATTATACATACATTCAAGATGTGGAGACACTATATTCTTGGCAAGAGGATTGTACTAATGAGTGATCATATTGGGTTGAGGTATTTGTTTGACCAACTAAATCTGAACACCATGTAGGCTAGATGGTTGGCCATGATCAACAAATTTGATTTTGAGATCAGGTACATAAAAGTTAAAGAGAACAGAGTGGAAGATTCTCTCGAAAGGTGTGTACATGTAAATCACTTAGCATCTATGAGCTCCTATGGAACAGATCTAAAGGATAGGATCTTGCAGGAAGGTTAGCAGGATGTTAGGTATATGGAGATTGTGCAAAGGTCGCAGCAAGGTACTGGTATAGTTACAGGTGGTAGTATAGATACATGTGTAGGTGAAGGTAAAAGTGAAGGTATAGGTATAGGTACAGATAGTGGTACAGATATAGGTGGTAGAATAGGTACAAGTGGTAGTACATGTACAGGCACAGGTACAGGTGCAAGTCCACAAGGTATGGATTATTGTCTTACAACGGATGGATTGGTCAAATTCGAAGATATGATATATGTGTCAGATAAAAGTGGACTCAAGAAGGTGATATTGAGACAGTTTCATGAAAACATTTATTCAGGTCACCCAGGCTACTAGAATATACTAACAATAGTGAAGAGATATTATTATTGGTTGAATCTGAAGAGGGATGTAGCAGATTTCGTGGCTAGATGTTTTAATTGTCAGAGAGTGAAAGTAGAATGTAAACATCTAGGTGGACAAATACATTCGATTGTGATTCAACAGTGGAAGTGAGAAGTCATTTCCATGGACTTCATCCTAGGGTTTCTGAAGACAATGAGACAACATTATTCCATCATCGTTGTTGTGGAAAAGTTGACGAAGGTTGCACACTTCATTACAACAAAGTCTACATTCTCAGCTAGTGATGTGGCACAAGTATTCATCAGAGATGTGGTTAGACTGCATGGTGTTCCAAAGAATATTGTGTTAGATAGGGATGCGAAGTTCACTTCCAAGTTCTGGAAGGAGTTATTTTCAGGTTTTGGCATAGAATTGGCATTCAGTGCATCTTATCATCTGCAAATAGGTTGAGAGACAAAGAGGTTCAACAAGATATTGGAGGATGTATTGAGGATGTATGTGATGCATTAGTAATGGAATTGGGAAGAGTATCTCCTCTTGGTAGAGTTCACATACAACAATGGTTATCAGGAGTCATTGAGGATGAGTCCTTTTGAGGCATTGTATGGGTGGAATTGTAACACTCCTATCAGTTGGAGTGATCCGGCTAATAGGGTGTTTATTGGACCAGAAATGTTAGTAAACATGGAATAGGAAATGTGGGTATAAATAAGAATCTAAAGGTAGCACAAGATAGGTAGAAGATTTATACAGATTGGAATAGGTTGTTCAAGGAGTTCCAGGTCGATAAATAGGTGTACTTGCACATAAAACCAAAGAAGAGCTCCTTGCGGATTAGATCATGTGCCAAGATGGCACCACGGTTTTTTGGACCCTTCAATATCATTGAGAGGATTGGTCCAGTATCCTATCGACTTGTACTAACTCCGACAGTGAAATTTCATGATGTTTTCCATGTATCATTGCTTAATAAGTATGTTAAGGATGTTTATCATGTGATTGACTAGTCTATATTGCAGGTGGAACTAGATGGAGAATTCCAGACGGACCCTCGAAGTATATTGCATAAAAAGGTGCTCATGCTCCAGAACCGAGAAATCGAGCAAGTTAAAGTGTAGTGGAAGCACTTTGGGCCCGACGAAGCTACATGGGAGATGGAGGATTATATGTGGGTTATGTATCCTTCCTTGTTTTCCAGTTGAACCAAAGCAGTTTTGGCTTGGTGTTTTTGTGTGATGTTGGTATATGCCTTGGTATATGTTCTTGTATATGTTTTGATGATTTTGCTATATGTACATATGCAAATGGATGTAAATATCTCCATGATCTAAGCTCTAAAGCTCCAATAATTGGTACGGGTGTCATGTCATTATGATTTCATGTTATTATGTTATTCTAATATTGGTTTTCTTTCCAGTTGGGTGAACATTGTAAATACTGCATCGAACTATGTTATAAAGCTCCATGGGTAGTATATTTTATTTTCAGTGATTTTGTTGAGGTCTTAGTGCAGTCTAACATCAAAGACAAGATTCTCCAAGGGGGAGATTTCTGAATCAGCCCTGGTGAAAGTTCCATGCAATAAAAGTTAATAAAGGCAAAAACAATAACCACGAATGATGGGACACTTATTCCAAGTTGGAAAAAGCAATGGCTAAGGATTTGGAAAGGAAAAATGGAATTTTTGGCACATTTGTTTATGAAAATAATAGAAAATAAGAGAAAACGGAGGTGAAAGGTCATAGGTTTCATGTGAGGAGGAAAATGAAGGAAAATAATGGAAAATGAAGAAAATAGAGGCCTCATTCATAAAAAGGCTTCTGAGGATCAGTTGGTAACCTTTTGCCAGTTGAGTTTTGGAGCTCTCTCATTATTCTCTCTCTCTCTCATACTCCTGGACACTTAGAGTTTTCTTGGATCATTTTGGCATTAGATCAAGAAAGGAAAAGTAGGCAAGAGGAAGAAAAGATCAAGCATGGAAAGGTAGGATCAAGTAGCGACAACATGATTGATTGCAGGTATCCACTTGCATGTGCATTTTCCTTGCTATATTTAGCATGCATGGTATTGTATGTAGTTCTTTTACTGTTGTGGCATGGGTTTTTCCAATTGTAATAGCGTTTTCAACCTAGCCTTGCCATTTCCAGATAGCCATGGTGTGATGGGGATCTCATGTTTTGGTTGAGCTAGATTGTTGGATGGATTCAAAGTTGAGTGGGTTGGATCTCTGAATGATAGATAAGATGGCCTAGTCTTCCCTGAATGAGACTATGGATCATAGTAAAGCCACTAGCCCAGTGACCCCTAAACTAGACTATGGGTTCAGGAAATCTAGGATTGTGTTGCCTCGGTGGGCCTAGGAATCCTTGCCGATGAATGGCAAGATATATGGTAAAGCCAAGATGTGGTTTTCTCTCTATTGGGCCTAGTAGTCCCAAGTTTAGGATATGCAATAAAACCTGGAGAGTGGGTCTCGGTTTAGGGCCTAGTGATCTGGGTTTGGATTGTGGCAAAGCCTGAGAGAATAAGGGATAGGAAAATTCCTCATGGTGTAGGTTGAGAAAT
Source organism: Pinus taeda (assembly GCA_000404065.3). Classification (NCBI taxonomy): domain Eukaryota; kingdom Viridiplantae; phylum Streptophyta; class Pinopsida; order Pinales; family Pinaceae; genus Pinus; species Pinus taeda. The sequence goes on from APFE030665420.1 coordinate 31,008, forward strand.
CTGGTGGCAGACATGCTTGTTTCACCTAGTGATCAGGTGGAGATCACATAAATCATATTATGATGTATTCATTGTGTTTTCCTATTGATCCGAGATGGATTACGGCAAAGCCTAGATTTTATTGATGAGGGTGAGGTGGTTTAGCCTCAGTATGCCCTAGTTGGTTCTTTTGGTTTGAGTCCCACAATCATGCTTGGAAAATGGCGCAAGGGTGAATGGTTGAAGAGATATTTGGCTCAGCCATTCTATGGTCGAGTGGAACATGGTAGTCCCATTTCTGGTTGGTTTATTGCATTCATTAATGAGAAATTCATTCCCTGGATTTTCACATGTAAATGTACTGATGTATATGTGGATTTCATGGCTGATATTCTTATGATATTTGTGTCCCTATTATGTTGGTTATATGTATGTTTTATTACAGCAACTATGTATGGCTCTCAGCATGTTTTTACTTGTAAATGAATGGATAATGTATCTATGGCCTAATAAAAGATAACGCAATAAATGAAATGAGGGAACAATGGTTCATAGCGATTCTCAGATAAGTATGAGATCCCTATACTTAATTCTATTATTTACACCTATAGGTTAATGTTGATGGTATGTTTGACAAAATTTATGGCATGGCTAGTAGGGGTTTGGTTAAGGCCTTGTTCAACTTATTGCTTTTTCATCATTGTTTCCCTGTTATTTTACTGTTCCTGAGTTATCATTACATTTTGGGAAGTGACCTAGGCTCTAGGCCTAGAGAAGTGGGTCAAATCCCGGATTCGTTGGCATAGCACTAAAAAATTTAGTCTCTAGTTGCTAGCAGGCAAGCCTATGAGGGTGACTTCGGGTTTCTAGATGCTATATTGTATATAACATGGGAGCGACTATGGCCTAAGATGTCCAGAACATTAGTGGGACCTAGGGACAGGACGTCCGAGTGGCTGACATGTCTCCTAAGGGTTATGTTGCTTATATGGATAGGTTTTTTGATGAGTTCCGTCGATTCCACTTGCTTAAGGTCACATAAGAGGTTGAATCCAATCATAGTATCCTCTCGTCGCATGTTTACCTAGTTGGCATGGTTACTTAGGTAGATGTGGGAGGAGGGTGTTACATGGCAACACAACGTAGATCATCCAGAAGATATGAAAACATTCTTCCCTCAATGCAACAACCTCTGTGACAACTTATGACAAGTGTGTATGTAACGATAGACCTTATGAGGATAATGAAGACAATTTTGTAATAGTGCGTTAAAATTTGGAAATGAGTGCATAACGTATCTATATGATGAGAACAAATCATTTTCACAAAGATTTCCCCTTGAAGAAAACCAAAACTCCCCTTTGCACAACAAGTGATAATTCCCATGCCCGAAAATAATTATCACTTGTTATATAAAGCTAAAATCATGAGTGACTCTTGAGATCCAAGAAGGGAGCTTGAAATCATCAATTAATGAATAAGTGACTAAGGAACAACCAATCAAAGGATCCAAAGTAGGCTCCAAAATTTGAGTGTAGGCTAAAATTTTGGAGGGTATTGCAGTAGCTACAACACTTGGTGACACACTAGTAGAAACCAACTTCCATATTTTGGTTAACTCTTTCATGCAGGTGTTATACACATTTTTGGGCACTGCAACCCCAATCATAAATGTCCATAAACTGAGGGCTCCTAAGTCCCTAAAAGTGTTGCTTCACTGCCTAAAGGAACAAGGTCAGCTGATTACATCATCTCCCAAAAGTTCTCCACTAAAAATTGCTCAGAAATGGTCAAAACTGGACCATACTGAATACCCAGTGTAGAGGGTATGATGCATATCACCTTCCCATTGTAAAAGGTGCGATGCATATTGAATGGCACCTCTGTAGGGTGCGATGGTCGAGAATGGACAAATGGCAAGGACAATTTACGAGGTGGAAGAACATGGAATCTTCCAAGTGGAATCAAGAACTATCAGAGAGAGGACACTAATCGAAACCCCAGAAGATGACTCACCCCCCTACAATCATCTATATATGGATCCCTCATCACAGAGATCCAGAGGCTGGAATCTTGTATCTTGTAGAGAAGTGTTGTTGGTTTTTTTTGTGTAACTTCATAGTGTTAGGTGATCTAAGCTTTAATTGAGGTGAAGAAGGGCTTTCTTGCTGGAGGATGATGCTGGGTCAGAACATATGGTTGTAATCCTCTTGCTTTTCTTGATATTAATAAAGCTATTCAAGTTTTCCTCCATATTCTTATATGTTTGATTGTATATGCATTTGTATGGTTAACACATATCTGGTCTTGTGTTATTTATATATATATATATATCTGTTCTTCGATAGTAGTATGTTTCTTTGATTCAACAGGTGCTTTTGAAGCTGGGCAGACGAAGAAGAAGCGGCAAAGATCTATCAGGAAGGAGAGGAATCAAGCAAGGAAACCAAGCGCAAGACTAAATTTGGTGTCCTTTGTTCCACTCTTAACTATTTTCATAAAGGAAAGCAAAAGTAGACTTTACTTGTTTGTTTCTAAGATAGCTACTAGTCTTAGTGGGAATAGCAGCTCCGAGTGGACACTATTCCTAGTAACAAAATGGCGACTCCACTGGGGAGATAATAGATTGTTTGTTAGTCTATCTTTGTTTGTTTTATAAACTTACAGACGGAGCCTGAAGTCAAGCCAGTTAGCCTTCGAACTGCATTTGTTATACAAATGAAAAGTAGATCAATGCTGCTTCAGTCTATCTCCGGGTTTTGTTTATGAATTAATCAATTAATCTACAAACGTTCTAATTTCCCTAAGTGGTGGCTCTTGTAACCTCCTTAGATTAACCCTTGTGATTTACATTTACTGAACATCACTTACTCGGCCTAAATCCCTGAACTGAATTGCAAATTGTGAGCAAAAACTCGTTAAAAGTCTCGCACTGGTACCATCGCACCCTCCCTTCAAGACAGTCGGCATGCATCGCACTTCCCGTGTGCAATAGGTGTGCTACATACTGATTTCCCTGTGTGACAAGTGCAATGGTCATGGAAGGTTAACTTTACCTTCAGACTTTGGTTTTTCTTCACTATTTTCAGTTCTATTCAGGAGTTTTGCTGTCTGTGGTCAGTATATCTCTATGAAAACCCCCTTCTCTTACATCACTCCACCTCTATTGCACAAAGAACTGTAAGTGTTTTTACGTATTGTGTGCCATTTTCAGTTCTCTTTTGCAAAGAAGTAGCATAGTCGAACTGTCATTTCTTAATATGAAAGTGTCGAAAGTGTCGTTTTCAGTTATAGAAGAGAATCCCATTGTTCTTGATAGTCGATTATACAGTTACTCTTGTATATGATTTGAATTATTAGTTTTTAAAGTGTCGAAAAGCAGTTTTCATTTCGAAATCGCAAAGTGTCACCCTTACCTTCACTTTATTTTTAAAAGAAATTTGTTGAGTATTGTCACTTTGAAAATAATTCAGATTTGCACTTAGCTTTCTTATCGTCATTCATACATTAAGAAGG
>APFE030665420.1:35519-52964 GCA_000404065.3 Pinus taeda
ATTGGTTTGCCCGTATGGCTCTTCTCTACCTCTGTCGTTCAGAATACCATAATTCCTGAACAGTCAAGTCAGCAACTAAATGATACTAGAGTTGCCCCCCAACCTTCTACTTCATCTGTTTCTCCCTCCCCTCCTTCCTCTTCGCTTGATAAAGTTGGTAAAGCTCAAGAACAAGTAACTGAGAAGAAGAAGAAGCGGAAAGAGAAAAAAAAAAAAAAAAGAACCAAAAACGAAAGGGGGAAACCAGGCGTCGTCTAGCGAAAATCCTCACACCGCACCATCTAAACCTAAATCTCCATGTGTCATTTGCAATGGAGACCACTATCACCAAGATTTTCCTTGCATCCCTCGAATCTTAAGGGACTGGTCTCCTTGTTTGCATAATCTGGTGTCGTCAACCTCTGATGATCATGTTGAAAGCACACCATCAACCAGTGAAAGCGAAGTCTCTGAACAGAAAAGGAATCCCAAATTTCCTTGTAAATTGTGTGAAGGCGACCACGCCGTCCACCGTTGTCCCTTCCTAGATGAAGCTAAAAGAGTTTTGGATGACCGTCCTACTTCACCACTACGGATCCCTCCTGGATATAAGAAACTCTTGCCAAGTCCACCACTAGTTGAAAATCCTGTTGGCACGCCATTGTGGTCGGCCGAAACAACTATCATTGAAAATGAACCCTCTGAATCCATACCAGACAAAAGTCAAAAGGTCAAGGCGGCAGTTGACCCAGTCTCGCCTTCAGAATGTTCATCTTTGAATGATGTTGTCACTGAAGAGAAAGAGAACGACACCGTTCAAATTCTTTTCGTAAACATAGACTCCGACAAACTTGGGGGCAGTCTACCCATTCCTTTATCGCAGGAAGGAAGTTCATCAGAGTCATATCCGGCCATCTATTTGGTCCCACCTCCAAGCAACCTAGTCGTTTCCTTCGACTTGAATCTACTAGGCAGACACCGTATACCAGCTAGGGTACCATTTTGAATCATTGTACAAGCTTACAGAATGGTCATGGTTGGCACCATCATAGATGAAGGGGATTTTGTGAGTATCCTTTCCTTAACTGCTTGGAAAGCGCTTGGTTCGCCATCGCTTTTGCCTGAAATGAGAAATCTGACAGGCTTTAACAAAGGAACCAGTTGACCATTAGGGATCCTTCCAAATGTGCCCATTACTTTGAGAAGGAAAACCATTCACATGAACGTGATGGTAGTCCAAGGACCCCTAGATTACAATCTACTCCTTGGGCGTGACTATATTTATTGCATGGGAGTCGTCGTCTCCTCACTCTTTAGAGTAATGTGTTTTCCGCACAAAGGCAGAGTGGTCAAGCTCGTAGACCAACTGTCATTCCCTGGTTCACACATAGAAAATATTCAAATGCCATCCCTAAATGGTCTTTTCACACAAGTAATGTCTCATCAATCTCCAGTCTGTCCACCTGATGAGCGTGAGTGATTCAGGAGGATATGACTAAAACCCAGGGGGCATGCACCCTGGTCTGTTTCGGCAGGAAAACCTTGGGTATAGAGTAGGTTTCCGCAGAGGATATATGACTAGTCTGACACACCCATCCTCACAGGAAAATGGGATTAGGCTAGAATAAGATACCTCCGTAAAAGTTATGTAAGTGGAGGCAACTGCACCACTCACCTTTGTCTACTTCGGTAGACAATGCCAAGGAAGCATTTTGTCTGTGACGTGGATGGAACTTTCATGGTAACCTGGGAATTTTTCGCTATACCTAGGGGCATGCAATCCTTTCCGCATGCAAGTGAAGGGCGACCGTTTATTTTTTAAATTTGTAGGTCCTCTAACCCTTTAAACCCGTAAGGCTGGTCATTTCCTAGCTTGCATAAAGAAAGGATCCGGGGTAAAGCTTAAAAAAGGTGCAAGCCCCATAAAAGATGGCATCTTAGATGAGACATCCTTATTATATGACTAGCGAGCAGTGTTACCGCAGGGTTCAAGCTCATTTAAAAATAAACCCGCCACGAGCAGTTTTAACGCGGAATTCAAGCTCGTTAAAAAATAAACATAAGCAATGAGCAAATGTTTCCCCCAAAGTTTAAGCTCATTAAAAATGAACCGGTAATAACCATTGTGAATGCCTTATCATCAGCTTTTGAGCCTTGGTCGTGTTCTCATCATCACCTCCACTCTGTTTTTAGCCGATCATTCACCTCCATTTGATTGTTTACCCTTTCAAGGAACATCTGCGAAGAGTGATTCTATTAGCCATCTTTGTGACACTACCGTGATTGGAAAATTCAAAACCTTACCTGGAATCAGCTGCTACCCAAAATCATCACTTGTTCCTCAAAAAACGAGTCTCCTTTAAGCTCTTTTCAACTGACTCATAAAATATGAAAAGATTGCTAGGCGATTAGCCTCTCCAGCTCGTTAAAGTCATCGGAAGTGTTATCGCTCCTCTAGATTTTAATCTTTTTTGACTTGAGGGATTATTACACAAAAAGATCAAGCGATTGTCTTGTTCTGCTCGTTAAAACTATCGAAAATTCATCCCTTTCATATTATTTTACGCTTTTTCGGACTTAAGGGATTATATGACGAAAAAGGATCTTTGGAGTTTCCTTTCCGTCCCTTTCAGACTCTCTAAAATTTAAAAGGACCGAGTTATCTTTGTCATTAAACTTGTTAAAACCGAATAACGACAAACTCATCCAAATGGACGAGAATGAGTTTCATTGTCGCTAGGCTCGTTAAAATATAGCGACAGGTTCGTCCGAAGGGCGGATTATAGAACAAGCATATGTTATCCTCCTCAAGCTTGACAAAAATAAAGAGGTGTTGGTTAGCAATGACTGGGGAAAATTGGGAAGAAAACTTGAAAAAACTTTATTGGTAGCAAGTCACTCTTGAACATGACACTTTCTCTCTGCATCCGAGCCGGGTTGGGTTGTTCCGTTCACTGGTCATATCACCATTTGTCCATCACACCATCCATATTTGGAGTTAACGCTACCAATCCATTGTCAGTGTCACCGATATGTTCAAGAGAATTCATTCAGAGAATTCACCTGTGTCTCACCCGCTACAATACATTCATGCTCCATTCTTTTCATGACCGTCACCCTGAACACTATATCATCGGATCGTTTTCACCTCCAAAATCATTTGCTTCATTCCGTGTTGTAGATGTGGGATTCATTAATTCCCTCCTACGACAGGTCACTTCTTGTCGACATCAGCTCATTATCCAAGAAGTCGACCTAGGAACAACCATTTCAGTACTTTGAAGCTTGCATGCCTCAATGGCAAGTTTCTCACTTTAGGCGACAGGTTTACATTAATGGCCTTTGACCGAGAGATTTTGCGTGGTGTTCGACACCAAGTCCTTTTTCACACCACACAAATTGTATTGTAGTACCTTGAGGGTCATTGTCATTATTGGTGATTCCTCTCGCGCCTGTTAACAGTTTACATCATTGGCTGGTAATCAGGCGATGTCTTTCCATGTTCGACTCCAGAACATTTTTCACATGGATCGACTTGTACTCTGAGTGAAGATTGAATGCGTTTTGAAGACCCCGGATCTCGTTTCATCCATCCGGGCTGCGATATATTTAGGAATATAAAGACATCAAATGTACATCATTTCTGAACATATGATCATCCCAACCAAAGGATGATGAGTCTAAATCATCAGTCTGCTACACAGACGATTGTTTGTCCTATGTACATGAAAATGAATTTATAAAGCTGAGCATGGGAATGCCTGCCTCAGCTAGATCATGAAAAATATTATGAAGATAATGTATTGTATTGTATCTTATTACAGGTCACCTCCTATCTTGAAAAAACTTTGGATCTTCATGGTAAAGCATTTCACCCGACATCAAAAGATTAACGACCTCATGCTTTAGGGGGCAACTGTTATAGACATTTTTGGGCACTGCAACCCCAATCATAAATGTCAATAAACAGAGGGCTCCTAAGTCCCTAAAAGTTTTTCTTCACTGCCTAAAGGAACAAGGTCAGCTGATTACATCATCTCCCAGAAGTTCTCCACTAAAAACTACTCAAAAATGGTCAAAATTGGACCATACTGAATACCAAGTGCAGAGGGTGTGATGCATATCACCTTCCCAATGTAAAAGGTGCGATGCATACTAAATGGCCCCTCTGTAGGGTGCAATGGTCGGGAATGGACAAATGGCAGGGACAATTTGCGAGGTGGAAGATCATGGAATCTTCCAGAAGCTTCCCCTCCGACACTTGCGTCTCTGTTTTCGACCAGGGATGAGTAAGGGATCATCAGTCTACAAGTGGAATCAAGAACTATCAGAGAGAGGACACTAATCAAAACCCTAGAAGATGACTCACCCCCCTACAATCATCTATATATGGATCCCTCATCATAGAGATCCAGAGGCTAGAATCTTGTATCTTGTAGAGAAGTGTTGTTGGTTTTTCTGGTGTAACTTCATAGTGTTAGGTGATCTAAACTTTACTTGAGGTGAAGAAGGGCTTTCTTGCTGGAGGATGATGCTGGGTCAGAACATATGGTTGTAATCCTCCTGCTTTTCTTGATATTAATAAAGTTATTCAAGTTTTCCTCCATATTCTTGTATGTTTGATTATATATGCATTTGTATGGTTAACACATATCTGGTCCTGTGTTATTTATGAATATAGATCTTTGTTCTTCGATAGTAGTATGCTGCTTTGATTCCACAAGTTCTTTTGAAGTTGGGCAGACGAGGAAGAAGCGGCAAAGATCTATCAGGAAGGAGAGGAATCAAGCAAGGAAACCAAGCGCAAGACTAAGGTTGGTGTCCTTTGTTCCACTCTTATCTATTTTCATAAAGAAATCAAAAGTAGACTTTACTTGTTTGTTTCTAAGATAGCTACCAGTCTTAGTGGGAATAGCAACTCCGAGTGGACACTATTCCCAGTAACAGCAGGTCCTTGGTTCTTTTGGCATTATTGATTCATCATGTTGATCACTTTTCCTTTTACCACTTACCCCATGACTATACATGGTCTCCTATGTACCTTATCGGTTGAAAACAACATGTGGTTTGGCAATATCATAGTTTTTCAAGTTGGGAAAGGTAGTGTAGCTCATGAGCTTAAGATTTTCAGAGTATAAGTTTTCATCTCTGGTGTTGCTCCACTGCCAATAGGCCTGGACAATACCTTGGAGAAGTCACAGAGGAACACAAACATTGCTCCACTACCAGCAAGCTTGGAAAGTACCCCAGTGGAGTTTCTTGCTTTACTTCTCTGTGTAGGAATCCTTTCTCTTCTTTGACCTTTATTTGTTTATTTTAAATAGGATTTTGCATTAGCACTTATTCATTTTGGGCTGAAGAGGGATCCTAACTTATTAAGAGTAGAAGAGATTGTTCCTTTAGAGAAGTATATAAATACCTTTGATTTAGGTTTACTCATTTAGATTTTTCCCTTTATCCTTCTCTACTAGTTATATAAGCATGAAAAACATAACACAATAATTTACTGTAGGCATGATATTTCCTGGAAAAACACATGTTCATGGTTGGACCAAAAATCTCCTTATGTACGGATCATATTTTCTGTCAGAAATTCATCGACCAAAAGACAAAGCCAACACAAAGAAGAATGGTTGGAGGTTCATCCAAATGTTGCAGTGTACTAAGAAGCCAATACAGGTCCAGGAACAACACTTACTCACTTATTCAAACTTCAGCCAATTGTGTACTAAGAAGCCAATACAGGTCCAGGAACAACACTTACTCACTTAATGAAAACAAAAGAAGAAACTTAACAAGAAAGGAAAACAAGACGAAAGGAACGACAACACACAATCAGAAGAGAAGAAAGAAAATGGTTACAACAAACATGATGTAGAACCAAAATAAGAAAAGTAGGACAAACTACCGAGAATGAGTGCAATATGAGTGTAAGAAAGGGAAAACTAGGATGCAATTAATCCTACTCCTAACTTAACAACTAGAAGTTTGGGGCCACGTATAATGAAATTTTCAGTGAAGCCATCGTAGTTGTTCCCGACCTACATCCACAAAGATATGAATAATTAAAACAGATATAAAGTGATGTGCAAAAGAAAATATAAAAAACATGAAAACTTTCACAAGAAAAGTAAGGTCTCGCCTATGGGAGGAAAGGTGTGTCACAACCACTACATTCATCCAATTCGCATGCTTACATTTTCAATGAATACAATTTTTCAAAAAACCTCGGAAGCCTATTGCAGATGTTTCATCAACTACACCGAGCTCCTTAGAAAGCGTGAGGAAAGATTGAAACTTGTTGTTTGCTACAAAGCTTTCAAGGTAATATTGTTCCATCCTTTCAGCAATTGGATCGTAAAATTCACAATGGCCCTCTTGGAAATCCCAAAATCTTGGAAAAGGTGAATTTTCAATTAGAGGAGTGGGATCATGATGGGAATCTTGTAAGGGAAAATATATCTGATCATTCTCAATAGTTATGCCAAGATAATGAGGACCTTCCATAACCATCAGCGAAGGCTGAAGTGCCTTACCTACTTGACAAAAATATGAATCGAGAGATGTTGTACAATGAAGATCAAGGGGTGTGAAACAACTGTCACTGGATGTGTTGATGGGAATATGATAAGTTGAATGACAGTCACCAAAGACAAAATGATCAGTAGATGAGCTAATTAAAACATTAGATTCCCCATTTGCAATAAACGAAGAAAATTCAATTTTAAAAATCTCGCGAATGATCTAAACAATCGAACCAAGTTCCTTGTGAGCCAAATATGACGAACCATTTTCCTGCAACTAGTGACAAATTGTACAAGAATTGTAGTCATCAAAAGAGTTTTAAAAGGATGCTAGCACCACTAATGCATGAGAATAGTTGGCACATGGTAAACGAAGAAGAACTTGATTCTTGTGACAACTTGTGCATTCATTATGAAGAGGATTTCTAGTGGAATGAGAAGATAGATTTGAAACATCAAATTCGCAAGAAGACCCTGAAGCTGACCATTAAGGGATAAATTCGACGAGTATGATTCCTTCGGGAAAATATAGTCCTTGGAATGATCAACTTCGAAATTCCATGACTCTGTGAGAGATGCACATTCCCAACCCGATTTTGATTCGAGATATTTTCATGAAGATGAATGAACTATAACATATTCTTGAAATCGGTCAGAAGTAAATCTTGAAAATTTAAAAGGTCACACCCAAAATACCAAACATTTTTAACCTGGAAATTTACATCAAGTGAAACCATGTAGAGAGATGGGTTGTGTGAGAGAAACCATATCTGACTTAGTTCGAGGGGCTTACAATAGTCATGACGTCCTAACATAACCATCAACAGAAGTTGAAGTGCCTCGAGTCCCTGATAGGTCCTGAAACTTCCCAGGATTGTAGAATCGCATTTTGAAGTTTGGACCATATCATGCATGGTTTGAGGATAGTTTTTATTGTTGGTTTCAATAAGACCAATTCTCAGTGGATATCAGCCATCTTTGTCACATATTTTACCATATTTTTCAACTTCAACAACCAGATTGCTCACATCAGAAAACTCTTCTGATTGCAAATTCAAAGGTAAATGAATCGGTGAGATCTCATTAGCACGCTAATTTGAAGAGTTGTCCTCACGCAAGAGAAGAGATAATGAGGGGTGGGAAGGGTTCTCTATGATTTGATTATTTTCAATTTCATCATGACAACCTCACTGCCTTGTGTCAATCGAGGGGATAACTCATCGGATGAAGAAACTGAAGAGCATGGAGTATCTCTATTGCAAGTAGATGCATTGCAAATGGTAAGACACAACGGATAGTGAGGTGAAGAGGAAGTTTGGATATGGAAATCTTCTTTGTTGAACCAAATTCTAGATCTAAATTAAAATCTTCATGAGAAGTTGAAATATCATGTAATGTGCTTGGGAATTCGTCATGGCATACAACAATAGAGTCATCATCATTAGAATGATTACTTCCCAAGGATGGGGGTTGATTGAAAGAATTGATTGCATAGGACTTCCTATCGAGATTAGCATATTGAAATTCATCCAAGAGAGGAAACTCATTATTTTTACATGGAAGATTCTGAAAAATAGAGTAAATATTGAAAGCATATTCACCTTTCTGCTCCTCTACCTACGTAAAGTGACTTCTTTTTACTTGATTTCGATTTGAGCCAGTAGCTTGAGAGTCAAGAGAATGTGAAGATCTAGCTTGTGGCACAGATTGATCAAGTAGATCATGGTACAAAGAGTTAGGATATATGGATGATAGAGGATAACAGAAATCTAGATTATCTTTGAGACTACAATTGTGAATGGTGACATCATCTTGCGGAATGTAGGAGTGAGTCTTCAATATAGGCTTCATGAGCCATTCTGAAATTTTCTCCATTCAATCTTAATCATGCAAAGAGAAAGAAGAATAATAAGATGGACTGGATATTTGATTTGTAGATTTCCCAATTTTACAACTGCCACAAGGAGCCACCCACATCAGGACTAGAAAATGAGGAGGACAAAGAAAAAAAGGGGCAGTAAGCACCTCTTCTAAAATTTGAGGTGTCTCAAGAAGGCTGAAGGCTCAAGAAGCCCAAATGGGCTCAAGGATCAACGCCAAAGGAAGACGTGAAAATGACCAAAAAAGGTCGACAAATACCCGTTTGGTGAAACGATGGTTGAAGACCAAAGGTCAAGGATCAAGGCCAAAGGTCGAAGGTCGAAAGCCAATGATCAAGGTTGATGGGCCGAAGGCTCATGTGAACTTTGGGTCATTTTAAAGTGTTGTCAAGTGCAATTTGCACATGACCCATCGATGGGCCGATTTGCACGAGTTGGGGAAGCAGAACAATTAGGAGGTTCAGGTTCACATATGAAGAGACAAGAAAGAAGCACTCAAAATCTTGTTTCAAGAAATCCCAGTTCAGATGTTTTTAGGAATTTCATAATAGAGGTGAAGGAATCGATTAGAAAAATCATCAATTGGTTCATCAGAATTCAATCTTAAAATATTGATTCTTCCACAAACATATCGGTAGTTATGCTTATCAAAGGCTTTATGAAACTTCTTGGCAAGTTAATCGAGTGAATGGATAGAGGCAATGGGTAGTGTATGATACCATCAATTAACACGACCTTCAAATGTGAGGGTGAGTAATCTAGTCATGAAATCTTTGTAACATATTCCATTAGAAAAAAAGAGACAAACAACTTGAAATAGATGTTCACGAAAATTTGATTCACCCTCACCATCGAAGTGAAATTAGAATAGGTTATGAATAAATTCCCTAGGTATGGTACAATTAAGCTCTTTAGAAAAACATCTCAAGATTGTAATATGGGGAAGAGCCATTTTAAATAATAGATTCAAACCAGACTCAACAGGCAGAGACTATCGTTTGGTCCTCCTTCTAGCACCATTTTATTGACGATGGTGGAAATTCGTCAAACTAGGAGATATCCCTGGTATGAAGTCCCAATTAGACCTCACACCATTTGGTTCAGGAGTCCATCCGATATAAAGGCTTGGTTACCAAATCCTTAAATATTTTCCTTGGCTCTAGCTATCAGCATAGGAGAGTGATGCAATGGTGTCTTTGAAAAGAAAGGGAAGTGTGCTTGGTGAGTGTGCAGTTGCAACTGTGTCAAGGTTCCTCTACTGCAAAAAAAGGGGGGAGAAAAGTGAGCCTCTAAGTGAGAGGTAATAGTACCACCCAAGAAGAGACACACATGAACCAGAAAGTTTCGCCTGAAATCCAGTGGAATAGTCCACAACGGATGCAACGGTTGTTACAACCAACAAACAAGGAAATATCTATCTAGTATCCCATGGAATAATCCACAAGGATAGGACAACATTAACAAACATTGCAACGCATTCTAAATAAGATGAGCACTAAAATAACCGAAATAGTTCAACTATCTTAGTACGTGTGAGAGAAAATATGAAATACAAATATCCACATAATAGTCTTACAAACATTCATAGTTTATGTATGAAGAACATGTTGGCCTTAAAAGGCTTCTATTATTAAGAAAAAATTCCAAGACACATGTTTACAATGTATATCACTAGTCCCAATTGTGGTACATTGGATCCACTCATTTCTCCTCAAAGAACTAGCTAATCTCTCTAATGCCTTACGGGAAGAGTGTGACACAGTATTTTGTCACACCGTATTTTGTCACACCTCCTACACTTCCCTGTGACATACCTTGAAGTGCCCGAAACATGACCAATATACAGTATACTCATCCATATATGCAACTTAGATCCCTCCTTTAACTTTGTTTTGAAAATGTCCTGAGCTTTCCCTAAAGAAATAGCTCTTAAAACCCTAAAATGAGGGGCATCGCTCTTATGAAGCTCAAAATAGAAATGGTCAACTATTGCACTGTGTATGGTCAGAAATGGCATCGATTTGTTCCCTTTCATACCCCCAATGATCCCAAAAAGGTAATTTTCCGAAAGAGGATGAGAAGCTTTGTAATCTTGAAGCATCCATAGAGGCGAGTTGGAGGTGGTTTCGCATAGATGAGGTCGAATACTCCTAATTTGACCTCTTGGTCTCACCCCTATGAGCTACCTCCTTGAGATATGGGCCTAATCCTATCTTTGGAGAAGTCCTAACTCCCTTATCTAGTTTATAAATTCCTCTCCTCCCATTCCCAAATGGTTGGTCATGTTAGAGGCTGGGTTGGTCTATGTCTATTTGCACCCTTATGCTGAGATCATGCCTAAGGCTATTCATTAGACTTGGAGAAGGAGTGCTTGGAGAGTTTCTTGGCTTTGACTTGGATTACCACTCAAGGAGAGCCTTTCAACGTCAAGGCTATGGTTGTAAACTTCCCTTTATTCCTTAAATAATATAAAATTGTTGGTTCATCTTCCCAAAATATATATGTTCATGCATATATCACCTTGGCATTCCTTGATCAGTTAAGTAGGTTGTTATTGGATTTTCTATTGGTTTTGGCATGCTTTGTTGTCTCTTGATCACTTGTGCAAGTACATCATTGCTGAGAGAAGCACGAACAAGTCTGTGAAATAAGTTGTTCAAGGCTCTCAACAAAGGAAATCGAAATAGCATCATAACGAGGTAGGTCATCTCTTTTGTTCTACTTTTCAATTATAACCTAGGAAGATGTCTAATTGATTGTCACTTCAGTTGCTAGACCCACTCATTGGGCTGGAGGGATCATCTCTGTCTATGGAGAGGATTAACCTTGTCAACAAAATGATGACTCTGATGAGGAGCTTATGACCCTTTCCTTCCCTTTCTTCACCTTGACTTTTGATGAGTTTGATCAACCATTCATTCTTAGACCTCATTGTTTCTTTGTAGTTAGTGTCACATTCTGGTAGATGTTTGAAGGTTTTTTATTTAAGTTATTCTTGAATATTTTATATTTTTTCTTTGCTTTTCTCAACGATCATGTTTTTGACCCTGACAGACGCGATTATATCACGGGTTTGCTGATTATAGTAGTAATGATCACTACTTTCCTCTTGACAGGTGTGATGATTGCAGAAGATTAAGAAATTTAGGGTTTGTCTTGTTATTTTCAGTTATGTTGGCCTTCTCCTAGTGATTTACCAGTGTGATTTTGATTGACTCTCTTATTGTTTGATTATTTACCTTTTAACTTGGTTTGAGTGTGCTTGAAGTTTGATTATCCTTTTAGGGTTTCTAGGTCTTCTAGGTCAACCTTCATCCACTCGTTGGTCATCTCATCAGGGATCAAAGATCAATTATTTGCGTTAGAGAGTCTTTGTGTGTTCAGACGTCTTTTACAAATCACTTTTGGTTCTTGTGCCTTAAGTTTTTTTCATTAGTAGATACTGTGAAAGTCACTTAAGTTCCATTTGACAAATAATAGATTACAAATTGATTGTCTCATTTGAATCAAAAGGAAGTGTTTTCTTTGAATTTTGTGTTTTGAAAAGAGAAAGTGAAAATGTTTATCTTTTCATAGTTTTCGAAGCATTTTGAGTTGCATTCAAATCAATTTTTTTTAACAAGATTGGGTACTTATATATTAAAAAAATTCAAAAGAGGGACAGAGTCCCATTACATATGCCTAAGGTAACACAGTGAAATTGGTGCAAAATGGGCATGCAATCCTGAAATCCAATTCACTGAACTTGTTTGTTATGTTTTGAAAGACATAATGGCTATATTGCCATAGGAACTAACCTAAAAGAAAATAGTATTTACAATGCATGGAGAGTTAACACCAGAATTCGTTGACTGAGTCATCTGGGGGCTGATCTTTCTTATCACTGTGCTTGGTTGATGCTTCACCTTGCATACTTTGATTCAGCGTCTTTGTCTAACTGACAACTTCTTCTAAATGGCTGCACTTCTCTTTAAGTCCTTCTATTTCAGCTTTTTGTTTTTCAATTTATTTTTTCTTTGACTTATTCTCGAACTGGACTTTTGCTTTGCATTCATTGAAATATTTTATGAAACGATCTATCATAAAGTAGTGTGCCTTGCAGAGAGCACAACTGCTATTGGTCTCAATATAGTCCAAGGGATTTTCAGACATTGTTGGAGTGAGTTTGATTGACTTTTTAAGCTTGATTTTGAGCTTGATCAACTGGCTCCAGGAGGGAGTAGGGTGGAAAGCAGAGATTCTGAGAGTTAAAATCAGGCGTTTCCAGGCAATGTGGACTGTAGAGCAATCCTAAGAAGAATTGATGAGCAACAGAGCGTTGAAATCTGATTGAAGTGGGGAGTTGAAGGGGAGAATGATGACCAAGAGGTAGGAGAAACCATTGGAAATGGGCTGAGAGGATAAGGTGATAAATAGGTAGGCGAGGGGCATGGGAGATTGAAAACAGAGTAGAGAGGGGACCAACCACAAAGAGACGAATGTTGTGAAACTTGAGAGAGTCTGGTTCACCAAAACAAGCTAGGAGTTAGTGAAAAAAGGTTTGAGATAGCAACAGGTGGAAACAATACCTCTCTCAGCTGGCATAATAGAAGAGATGACTCTCCCACCGAGACCACTGTAACACCTATTGCACACTGCAAGATGCCTGATAAGGAAGAAGCAAAAACCCGAATCTTTGACAAGCAAGCTGCGATCTCCTAATTTGTTGTCACAAACATTGATTTTCTGATGAAACCAGCGCACCCTGATTTGCTTATATGCTTGCTCATTCACCGTTTCCTCATGAGTCTAATCACCCTTCACGAGATTGCACTTGTCATGGACATCATTTCGGATTTTTTTGCGCAGACTCTACAGATTTTGAATTGACTAACACTAGAATTTTGTATGTCCTTCATGCGGGGTTTTCCCGACTTTGACATCCAATGCAAAACATCTCTTGGTCTAGAGATTCTCCTTTCTGATCTAAGGGGATGATTAGAGATATTGTCAATGTTGAGATGATAGGTCATCTGGTTTCTTTGACTATGGGGGGTTGTGATCATTTGGCTGAAATGACTAATGGACCATAGAGACTCATGCCCAACCACAAGGAATGACAAATTAGGGGATTGGTTTTTCATATATACTATTGTTGTCTTTGACCTGCCCAATAGACTGGTTCACTGCATTATTGGCAAGGTAGTCGGCCTCATGGTTAAAATTTCTAAGGACATGTTTATACTTGATGTTTCCCAACTGTTTGGTGTTTTCCACAATCCTTTGTTTAATTCTATTAAGAGCCTGATTTTTAAAATCTCCCCTCGATTCCATAACTGTGATGATTATCGCTGAGTCGCCTATTATAACTGGGTTTTTAGCTTGGATATTTTTGAGAATGCAAGTGCCAAGAAGCAAACTGTAAGCCTCCGCTTTGTTAATTGTCATATTGCCAAGTCCCCATTCATAAGTAGAGATGACTTTCCCTTCTTGATCAAAGATAATTCCCCTAGCTCTTGCTTTACTGGGGTTGTTTTTGGAGGCCCCATCGAATTGAAGAGTGAAAGTCTTTTGGTTTTGTATCCACTGTTCTATTTCATTTTCGCTTCCCCCGAGTTTCCATACTTTATTTCTTTCCCCTGACTTAGCTGACACTTGTTTATTCATTGAACACGCCAATGGGAATTTTTTGTATCCTTCCTCCTCTTCTTTCTGCCAGTTATTTTGGTCGACTTTATACACTGAATTAGCACTGATCATTTATGCAACTAACCCCGAAGTTTTAGCTAGAATGAGTGTTGGATTTGGCTTTTGATTTTTGAAGATACAACTATTTCTAGAGTGTCGATGGGATGCATTTCCAAATTTAGATAATTGTAGATTTACCTTGTTTTGCATATGGGTAGCATTTCTCCCAATTCCTATTTAAAGTTGTGAGCTGATGAAAATTTTCCGAAGGCAACTTCAGTAGACTTATAATTTTTCACCAACAATACTGAGCCATGGAGCAATCTAAGAATAAATGATGGCTTCTTTCCTCCTCCTTGCGACATAAATAGCACATTGATGGCCCTTGAATCCATTTTTTCCTGAGATTTTCAGCAGTGAGAATTTTACCCTTCAAAAGGGTCCAAGCGAAAAAAATTGTTTTTGGAAGACAGTTGTTCTTCCAAATTTTTGTCCGGAGGTGCCAATTTTCAAGGTTGTTGCTGGGTTGGAGGAACTGATACCCAACTTTCACTGTAAAATTTCCTCTGTTTGGGTCCCAAACAAAGTTGTCTTGAGATGTTTTATTTATTGGGGCAGCTCCAGTCAACGTTATTTTCAATTCAGCCCACTGATTTTTCAATTTATTTGGAAGAGGAAGGTCCTTCCATGAAGACCAGCTATTTTGATCCCAGATAGAAATGTCATGAAGAGAATTTATACTTTTTGCATCCATCCACTTTTTCAAGGGTATATACTGCTAACAATGAATTCGGGGCTCCGATCCCATTATTCTGTCAGTCCATAGAGTTATGTCTTTTCCATTTCCAGGGATCTTTGAAATGTAATTTTTGATTTGAGGAATGACCTTTTTGATGAGTCTCCACAATTGAGTGCATGGTCTTTCCGTGATCAGATCAGAGAGAATCTTTGACTGTTGTCCATTGAGGTATTTCTTAGAAGAGCCTCGACCCACCAGATGCCTTTTTCAACTAACATTAGCCACACAAGTTCGAAGCCCATTGCTTTATTTGTTAAACTTGGAATCCTGATGGATATGCCTCCTTTTTCAAAGGGAAGAGTCACATGTTCCCAGTGAACCAAACTGAATTTGTGTCTTTCTTCCATCCTTACTAGAGGAAGCCTCATGATTAGCTCCATTTGTTTATGGATGTTGGCGAGAGCCAATATTACAGCATGCTGATAAATGGGAAGAGTTGATAGAAGAGCTTTAATGAGAATGGTTCTACCTGCTAAATTTAACCACATCAACCCCCAGCTTTGGAGTTTCCCTCTCATTTTCTCTATCTATTTGTTCCAAGTCTCAGACTTGACCCCTTCCTTTGCCAGAGGTAAACCGAGGTAGGAAAAATGGCTCCAGTTCCTTTGGATCGGGATGTCCATAATTTGAGAAATCCTTTGCATTACTTGGGGCAAGACATTCCAAGTATATATTCTGCACTTCTTATTGTTAAAAAGTCCCCTTGAGACAGCCAGGAAAGTTTCTAAAATTTTCTTGAATCTCCTAGATATTAAACTTGAAGCTCCTCCAATTAGGAGTGTATCATCAGCAAAGAGAGAGTGATTGATTTATTTTATACCCCGTGCTATGCCGATGCCAGTTATCTCCCTTTTTTTCCTTTGATTTTCAAGATGCATACTTAAAGTTTCCACCATAATGATAAATAGGAAAGGAGAGAGAGTATAACCTTGTCTCAAACCTTTGGTACTGTGAAAGTGTTGGCATTATGTTTCTGGTATGGTTATATGTTACAGATGTTGTACTTGATGGCAACACCCATGGCATGGCTCTCAATATGATGAGAATTAAGAAGTACGCAGGAGAAAAGTTCACGGAATTTTATGCGGAGAAAAGTTTATTTCATGTGGGAAAACTTACCTTTGGTCCATGGTAGTTAGTCCTTGGAATTTGAACCTATGGTTTTTGGACCATGGCATCTCGACAGACGTGTTGATCCCTAGTATTGAGTTGATGGTATTGGTTTGTTATGGTTTTGGCCCGTGGTATTGGTCCATGATTTGAGGAAGAGCTTGCCTATATAAAGCAAAGGAGATCATTTGGCTTGAGTATGCTTTTGGGTTGAATATCTTAAGATCTGAAATATTGGGTTATTGTTTCAAAAGCTTGATCTATATGAAAGTGAAGTGGAAAGCGAATCTGTGAAGGGTGATCTCTCGAGTGCTGCAGCTACGGAAGTGCGGAGGCGCCACAGGAAACGCCGCAGGAGGCGCCGCAGGAGACACCGCAGGAGGCGCCGCAGGAGACGCCGCAGGAGGCGCCGCAGGAGACGCCGCAGGAGGCGCCGCAGGAGATGCCGCAGGAGGCGCCGCAGTAGATGCCGCAGGAGGTGCCGCAGGAGACGCCGCAGGAGGCACTGCAGGAGACGCCGCAGAAGGTGTTCTGGGTTTAGTTTTATGTTATTGTGGATCTTGTTATCTGGGTGACTTACTGGTACTTGATGATCATTTGATATTTATGGATCCAGTTTGAAAATTTTTGAAAAGTGGTCCTTGAAAGAAAAGAAGTAGGGGGTTGTAGCTCCCTTGCAGGAGAAACTGGAAAACGAGAGAGAGTTGTAGCTCTCTGCAGGTTGCAGCCTGCATACTGGTAAAGGACTGCACCAGTACAAGATCATTGTAAAAGGAGTTTCGAATTTGAAAGAAGATAGAGACATATTGTAGCAGCTGGTTTTCACCCACATTGGGTTTCCACCTTATATCTGGTGTTCTTTGATGTGACTGTCTGTTTTTCTTGTTCATGCTCATTTTTTTATGGTACTGATATGCAAAAATAATTCAAAGTATAAATAAGGAATAATTGTTAAAAGGACTAGATAATACTGATTCACCCCCCCTCTCAGTATTATTTTCAGCACAATGTGCTTAGAATATCAGTCCTCAAATTATCCAACAAGTTTCCAATTTCTACATTTGTAACCCCACTGCTGGATTCCTTGAGAGCTCGTACTCCTTGCTTATTCCTCACAGCTCCATGTGAACATTTGATACACAACTCACAGCTGGTGTTGAATTATTCCTTTTAGATATCTCCCTTTCCTACCATGTTCAAGAGTTCCAAAGATTCCTCCCTTAGTGCTCGAACAAACATTATCTTTAAGATATCCTTATCCAAATCACTATGGCCTCACCTTTATAGTCTGTATTTGAAGAATTCTGTTAGGGTCCCACCCTAACCCCCTTATCTATGTAATGGGACCACGTCATAGTTAAGAGTCAATAAAGCCCATATTAATAATTGTAAGTGGTTAATCCGAAATTAATAAAGGAACCACAGTTAGTTGCAAATGGGCCGTAGTATTAGATAGATGGTATTAGTAATAAGCGGTATTGACCCG